>NDGM011255718.1:5623-26146 GCA_002564305.1 Octomys mimax | reverse complement strand
GAATCTCACTAAATAGTTTAGGATGGCCTTGAACTCACTATGTAGCCCAAGGTGGCCTCCTCCTGCTAGTGATCATCCTGCCTCAGCCTCCTAAGTTCTGGGACTACAGGAGTAAACCAACAACCACACCAGGCCAACAATGTGATTCTTTTTAAAGTTCACCAACCTAGGCAAATATAGTTACTGAGAAAGGATTCACCTTTAGATTCTTAGGAGTTCATACTCCCACAATTTTAGTGTCCTTTTTAAAAAACAGGTGTCCTCCAGGACCCCATTCTTTTTTCTTTTTTATATATTTGGTATAGGGCCTCACTACATGCCTCAGACTTGTACTGATCCTCTTGTTTCAGCCTCTCCGGGACTGGGATTACAGGCGTGCACCATCACACCCGGTCTAATTTTAGTGTCTTCTTTAAACTTATCTTGGTTGAATATATTTGATAATGGGCCTGGTATTAAAAGTAAGATTTTGAGAATCCAGGGTAACGGCCATACCCTGAACACATGACTCCTCTTAGGAAGAGGACATAATTGACAAATTCCAACTGGCTATGTGTGACATTGGCCTATAATATCTCCTGATAAATTTTGGAAGCCTAATAGCTTTAGGGAAATATCCTCATTTCCTTCTTGGGGGTTTTGCTAGCTCTGCTGAAGAGTGATCCACGTGCTCTGGATTTTCTTAACATGAGAAGAGACACCAATACCTTGGAGAAGACTCCTCCCTCAGACCACAGACCAACTCTTACAACCTGATTTGCCAGCTTCACTGATGAGAGAACATAGCATTCCATGATACTTTACAAGGGGCAACTTCAGAAAGTCAGTGGCTCACTGCAGATGCTCACAATGAGATTTTAGAAGCCATTCCCGTGTGACAGGATCCCTGTACCCACGGTTTGCTAGGAATTGGGCCTCACAGAGGATGTGAGCAGCAGCCAAGACTGCAAAGCTCCCCCTGCACCTGCAGCCATTGCCCAGGCTTTCAGCACTGCTTGAGCTTCAGTTCCTGTCACATCAGCAGCAATGTTAGATTCTCATAGGACCATCAACCCTACCTGAAGCTGAGCATGAGAGAGATCTAGGTTAAATCAGCCAAAAACCAGTATTCCATATCCCTCATTCTGTCAGAGGAAAAACTATGAAACTGGTCCCTGGTGCCAAAATGGCTGAGGCTGCTGCAGTACAAAGCATTAGTAATGGCACTGAACCAAGAACCTACTGCCCAGGCTGTACCCTTCTTCACACCTTCTCTGAGCCCACACTGAAGACAATGGCCTGCGATAGAGAGAGCACGGGGGGGGGGTACTTTCAGCTCTGAACACTCCTGTTCATGCAGCCCTAAGAAAAGAGGCTGAAACAATGTATAGAAATCATGGGAATGACAGTCTGTCAATTTTCTTTCCTGTCTCTAATGCCTGGTGCTTTCTCCATGCTGAGGACAGCCATATCGAGGGTCCTATGTCTCATGACTTCCAGGACTATGCTAACCCTGTACGTTCTCGGGGTGCAGGCATGGCTTCTAGGCCTGGCAGAAGCCGAGGCCTTCACAGAGCCATAGGTTGAGGCCAGCTGGGAAGGAGAGAGGAGGCTGCTGCTGCTCACACTGCATAGGACCCACTGGGACACAGGTGAACATGATCATGGAATGTAGTGACATTTATTTAGAGAGTAAGAAGCAAACTTTAAAAGAAAATGATGGGATAAAAACAGGGAGAAAAAAAAGGAAGTCTATTTTGAACAACTGTCTGGTATCTGTTCCTTTTCAGGCTTAGGGAGACAACTTATATTGTAAAATGGTTCTCAGTGTTCAAGCACTCACATTGAGAAAGAGTAGAGTAGACTCGAGACTCCTTTAATTTTTCCATTCATGTAATTAATGTTGCCACACACTTTGTTTAGGTCAGACTAAACTTCAGGAAACCAGGCATACCCTAAATGGAAGATCTTTCAAGCACTTATGTGTTGAGAATTCTCAAGGGTGTCTATGGTTAGAAGCGTGTATGGCTTTTCATGTATTTTATTTTCTGATAATCCCCATCAGTGTATAACACAGGCAACTCTATATTCTGTCTTGAGAAAAGTAAAAGCAATTTTCTTTGTTAAAAGATTTTAGAGTCAGAATTAGAAAGAAAAGCATGCTTTGCTTTGTCTATGATTTTAAAAAGGAGCATGTTATACATACCACCTCTCCAAACAGCACTTTTATGGAAGACGAGTGTAAATACTGAAGCAGTTCAGAGTTTCGAGTTTAACTTTGTCCTGCTAGTAAAAAATCATGCAAACCTAAAGGAATGTCTCAGGGTAAACTCCAGACCCCCTTGCAAATTCTCCAGACATGACAGAGAGGTTGTGGCTAATCAGTGACATGGCTGCTTGTCACCTAATTTTCTATTCTAGAGTTTGAATGAGAATTAGGCAGGCAACTGTGCCATGAGGGTTGAGAGGACAGGGAAACTGGCACATGCAATGTCCCTGAAAATGACACTGGGAAGCCAGTGAGGGGTGGCAGGGCACCACTGCTCTCTGGTTCACCAGGGTGGCTAATGCACCAGGTGGTGGCCCCAGGAAAAGCTGTGCCAGACTGAGGTCACACACAGGCCACTGGGCACATTTTAGGTGACGCTGCCCTTTCAGTGCCAGGCATAAAGATTTTTCCTCTGAGCGCCAGAACGTATGAGTCCCATGACTATGCTCATTAAGGTCACCTCTGACTAGTGCTATTCAATCTAGTTGCCCCCAAATTCTCCAATATTTCTGGAAATGCAAATGAATACAACTTGCACAGGCCCATCTGGAACACATGCCAAACATAAACACCATGGAGGCTACCATCATGTTACCTGTGTTCTCTTCAATAGAATTTACAATAAATGGATCTGAAATAATATGATCATGCTGACAAAACTACATTTCTTCTACATAAGAATCTTTTTTTTTCTGTTTTCTACTGAGACTGGATATAGCTCAGTAGCCTAGCATGTGAAAGGCCCTGAATTTCATCCTCAGCATTGCAGGCAGCATTAAAACCTGAAACTAAGAAATGAAGAAAAGACAACAGATGAACAAAGCCTAGAAGTGTTAACACCAGGAAAAAGCAAGCAATGTAACAATGGAGATAGGAGATAAGGACACACACACACACACACACACACACACACACACACACAAGTCTTGGCCACTTTAGCCCAGTGTAACTACAGAGCTAAAGCTGCTGTTTTTCAGGCTTGAGAAGGCTGCTGGCACCCACTGACCCACTCTGCAGCCAGAAAAGCTGGTGGAATGATTAATCTCAAGGAAAGGACCCCAACAACATCTGAGGGGTGAGAAACAGTAGGAGGAAGTAGGGGAAGAAGCAAAGTTTAAGGCTTCCTGATTGCCACACTCAGCAGAAGGCATCAGAAGCCCCCAATGGGGATATGCAGAGGTTCATTTAGGGCACCTCAGGGGACACAGATCTGGGGAATGAAGTCTGGCAACTGTGGGACCCTGCAGAGAGGATGTGGAGCTAGATGCAGCATCTGGTGTTTCCTCCCCATTTCTCTCTTTCTCTCTCTTTTTATCTTCCGGGGAAGGGATGGCACTGCTGGTGGGCTCGACATCTGGAGATCAAATGCTTATTGATAATGAGCAAGTACATAGAAGTTGCGCATAATAAAGCAACATTCAGAGGTGGTGAGGCAAGAGGGATCACTGTGCAGGAGTCCTGATGGTGGGTAGACTGGGACAGGTGGTGGGCAGGGAAAGCAGACCAGTGACTGGCACCTTCTCCCATTCTCAAACACATGCATGGAGCAGCAGCATGGTACATGATCTGCAGAGAACACACATAAACGTTGCCCCACACCCTGGCCTCCTAATGCTCCAAAAGAGAACACAGGGGTGTCAAACACAAGGCCAAACAGGGGAGCTAGAATGTTGAATTAATCCAACCCAGTCCCTGAAGCCAGCTGCTCCCAGGCCAGGGAAGGAAATCAGATATGTATGTAAGTGTCACTGTGCACTGTGACTGCTATCCTGTCAAAAAGCAGGCTGCTCACTCTGCAGCCCAAGTGAAACCTGTGTTCTCATCATGGGCAAGTTGGCCAGGCCCAGAATTAGACAGGAAAGGAGCTGGTCAGATAGAGGGAATAGTATCTGCAAAGACAGCAGTGAGAGGCACACTGTGGCAGGGATAAAGAATCCTGTGTAGATGACAGCCTCAGACTGGAGGATATCATGTGAGGCTACATTGTCACCTTTGAGTTTTACGTTTAAGGCATTGGGGACCACTGTGCCAGACTCCAAACAAAGTAAAGTTAGTAGTTTCTGTTGCAGGGATATTTAATTAAGCAATTCAAAAGAGTCCTGTGTAAACTGCGGTAGGAGTCCTGACCCTGTGTCTCTCGCTAATGGTTTGCCTTTAATCACAGACTTTTCCTTTACTTTTAATTTCCCACATGGACACATCATTTACATTCTTCTCTTCCATCACGAACAAATGAAGAAAGTCACTGTGACTGTAGAGTAAATATAGTAATTCTCTAGAGAGGGAGGCTGATGCAGGCACTCTCAAAACAGGCAGTGATGGAGACACTGGAATCCTACAAAATGCCAGGTTCACAACTCTTTCTACCACTATTTAATAGGGGTTGTGAAGAAGACAACAGCATTTGTCATTATTTGGAAGATACTTCTTCAGTTTTCCTACATCTCCAGAATATCTCTGACTGCTCATTTTTTGCTACCTTCAGAAAACACGCTATCCAGATTAGGAAGGCTTCTTCATCTCTATCATCAACCAAATTTGTTCTGATAATGTAGGGATGGATGCCCTCAGCGTCTGTGAATGTTCCAAGTAATCCTCCAGCACACAATCTGTTAGGGTTTCTTTGTAGTTGTCCCCCCAAAGACTCATACAGTCACTGAGGTGCAGTTCTACAGTTTGTGATTAATTCATGATCCAAGGCTGGAATTATGGGTCCGAGTACTGCTGGGATTATGGGTGTGAGTGCTCCACCCAGCCTGGGGTGGATGGATTGAACGTACCATACGAGAGACAGAGAGACAGACTTGCTTTCTGCAGCCACTGTTGCCGCTACTCTTCCCATTTCCTCTTGCTGTGTTGCTGTCTTCCACCACCATGAACTACTGTCCTCTGCCATGTGCCACTCTGCCTTGGAGCCAGCTAAGTATGACTGAAACCTTCAGTAATGTGAGCTAAATAAACCTTTCCTCCCTTCATTTTGAGTGTTGGGTATTTGTCCCAGCAATGAGAGAAGAGTAACTGAGACACAATCTCTGGCCACTCATCAGCTGCACTTCTCTTTCCTGCCAGAGAGTGTCTGTCTATCTGTTCTCTCTTTTGTTAACATTTACTCATACTTGAACCCTAACAGGAACAGCTCACCAAAGTTGAGTCAATGACTCTGTATGCTGTATATTCACATTTGGCAAAGCATAGATCTTAAAATAATAACCAATATGTAAGTTATCTCCTGAGTAACAGTAGCCTCTCCTCTCCAGACATGCTGAAAGGCTCCTTGAAGAGTAGCCTAAATAACAGATTAACACACTTGTGCCCTTGTGGAGTGGTCACCAAAGCTAAGTAAGCACCCAGATGCCTGCTGAAAGGACATCCACACATTTCCAGCTTTTTCCCAGCTCTTCTCAAATACCTCTTCAATGCAGGCAGAACCTGGGAATCAGGTTTTGTTGTTGTTGTGGTTGTGGTTGTTTTGTTTTTAAGTCCCTGGCAATTCTAATGATTAAGCAAGTTTGGGAATCTATGTTCTGGCTAGTTCTGGCCAGTTCTGCATTTAGAGATGTAGGAAAATTAAGTGACACCCAACAAACTCTAGCTGATCGTGATGACAGTGGGTCGAGGAAAAGAACATTGTTTCTTTAAAGTTTACAAAGAAACAATGTATTTATTCATTCATTAGGCAAGGGCTCTACCTCTGAGATGTATACCCAAGAAAAAACTTTCTAATAAGATTAGAAACCAAAATAATAACCTAAAGGGGATGATAAAAATATATGGAAAGTTTTTAAATTTTAAAAATTATTACAGTAAAAGACACATCCAACTCAATCCCATCAAATCACTGCCTCTTCTTCTCATCAATTTCTGAAGCAGTTCTGGAAGCCCTCTTTTATGAGTGTCTTCATAAGGTGATAAAATCACAGTGAATGCTGCTACCAAATGCCATTTAATGAAAAGGTAGGCTCATAGACACATTATGGTGTGTCCTTACCTTGTTTGCTGAATCTGGGACTGGGTGATTTCTAGCTCTTTCGCCAAGTCAAAACGACCACAGAAGGTAAGTATGTTGAATCTATTCAGGATATCGAGGCAGCTCTAACACCACAACTAAGACACATAAATTTATAGACCTGCTTCAGAAAGCAGCAAGAACAAGGGGCTAAATGTGTTCACAGTCAGGAAGAATATTTTGAGGAGGATTAATAGCAATGTATATTTCATTGTAATAATATTTTAATTTAAAAACTCATGCACCTTGTACTAAATAAAATATGTTCTATCCTCTGTTTAAAGTTTGAATTCCTGTCCTCCACATAAGATGGTAGCACTCAGACAGTGAGCTCAGCCAACACTCCCATTTCTGACTGTTCGGAGGCCTGGCTTGCACATCCGCTCTCCATCCCACATCTTCATACACACCTGCACTGACCCTAGCAAAGTCCTGCATCATGTCACTGCCTCTTAGCAGGACGAGCAAAGCCAAGCCCATATGGTCCTAGAAGTACATCTGAGGTGACATGAGAAGAATTCTAGGGGATGAAGAGGAGGGCATGAGCACCAGGTGGGAATGTCCCCTTGACCTGTCTGTGTCCTTGACCCTGCAGACATCTCATGGCATGGGAAAGAGGCTTCCATGAACAAGGCCAGGAGGAAATTCACCAAAGCAGGGGCTTCTCTTGTCTAGGTCTAAGCATGGAACATTCTGGAACATATAGTAGCTCCTGTCCAACTGACAGTCAGTCCTTGTACTCCACATATATGTACACACGTACATATTTATGTTGTCTTTCTATGAGGCACTGGTATGTAGAATATTTTAAAGGAAACTTCATGTGTTTTTTTGAAGTGAAAGAACCCAACATGAAAAGAGTTTAAAGTAATGGAGTGGTATCCTACAATCTAGCTGGAGTTTGCATTTCTCTTCTTGTTCAGTGCTATTTCTCATAATAAGAATCGTATAACTACGTAAAGCTGAATATGAGTGAGGCAAAGCTAATTTTATTTCATTTCATCATCTGATTTGAACAACTGAAAAGCCTAGGAGAGGGAACTGGAGTCCTCATTTTACAAAGAAGGAAACTGAGACTCACAGGGCAGGTGAGTCTGCCCAGATCTCACATGAGCCATGTGATATAACCGCAGACTCGAACTCTGCATGTCCCTATCTAACGTATTTCTTTCTATTGCATGAGCTGCTTCTAAAATGGAAGAATAGATATCTTTCTCCACATTTCTTTAAGATAAATATTTTTTTCCAGAGACAGAAACTTCATCATTTGTAAAATTACACCAAGTTACATAACATTATGTTTTCAAATTTCTATTTTACTAGTAACTGTGGCTCTTCACAGAAAGCGCTCCTCAACCCTCAGCAAGTTGATCTCTGGCTCCATATGCTGTGCCTGCCCCACCCTCTCGGTGTGCTGAGCCAGCCACTGAGACCAGGCGTGGTGGTGCACGCCTGTAATCCTAGTGCTGTGTGGCTGAAACACGAGGGGCCGAGCTGCATAGTGAGACCCAATGCCAAACACACAAAATAAATAAATAGCCCTACCAAGGCAGAGTAACCTGCTAAAATGAAAGAATATTAAAAACGTTCACTGGCATTTTAGGAAATTGCTATTCTAATATGGTTTTTAAATGGAAAACATAAAAATAATAATAAAGGGAAAACTTTTTTTTTCTGGTCTTAAACTTGTAATTCTGCCTCGGCCCCCAATTAGCTGACTTACAGGCAAGGGACCACCACACCTGGTCAGGAGGAAAATACCTTTTAAAAGCTCTCTCACCTTAAGACTACATTCCATTTCTATATAAGAATGACTAACAAAAATTTTAAAAGTAAGCAATTCTAAAGTAAATTTTTTCTGTTTGATGGATAATACTAAACAGAAGCCTCTAATTACTTTATAGAAAGTTTCAATTACTTTATAGAAAAGTAGGTATGTGTAAAAAATGGCAGAAATTCTTCAACTAAAAATTTACATAAAGGTTAATAACTTACATATAGTCATAGAGCTTCACAATGAAAATGAAGAAATGCACTTTGACACTTGCTTAGGAATCTTTACTTCATAAGCAACCATTTTGGACAGATAGCTCATGAGTTATCTTACAAAAACTCAGATGGTACAGGGGGAACAGAGTTTCTTTCCATTATCTATACATCCTACATCCTCTGCTAAGTTCTTGGTTTTTCATTTTATGAGCTAAAGCACTATCAGATAATTTATGTTTTAGAGAAAGCTACCATCATCTCCGCAAGTAAGACAAAATCATCTGTCTCAGGCCTTGAAGAAGGAAGCAACCATCCGCAGAAGTTACTCACAGCCATCTTGTGACCACAAGAAGGAACTAACTGTAGAACCAAGCTGTGGAGAGCGCGGAGACACAGAAAGCTAAAGTCCTAATCTTCTAGCTTTACTGAATCAAACCAAATGCAAGTCCACCTTCTCTCTGGGCAATGTAATGCAAAATTAACAAATAAATGCCGTTTATAGTTTAAGTCAATTAGGGCTTTAACTTCAAATGCTCACAACAAATTGCATCCCAATTGATACAGAGGGTTGAATACATGAAGAGGTTCATATACTTCTTAATTCCCTAAGTGTAAACAAAACAGTGTAATATTTCATATCTGGACTAAGAAAAAAACCTGAAAATAATAGCTCAATAATGAATGTTATCATTATTAATCTTGACTAAAAATAGAAGGAGATAAATGACGGCTCCTGTCAAACAGAAAGTGTGGGAAATTGATAACTTTACCTCAGATGCTTCATGG
Organism: Octomys mimax; assembly: GCA_002564305.1. Classification (NCBI taxonomy): domain Eukaryota; kingdom Metazoa; phylum Chordata; class Mammalia; order Rodentia; family Octodontidae; genus Octomys; species Octomys mimax. The sequence goes on along the minus strand of NDGM011255718.1, from coordinate 17,117 downwards.
AAACATTCCATCCCTTTAAAATGTAAAAAGAACAGAGAAAGCAGAGGAGGATATGAACTTTATATTCTAAAAGATATAAGGCAAATGATAAAGATTAGCTGTTAAGAAGATGACATCTTCACAGAAAAAAGTAAAGCACTCAAACCATTTGTGAAGGTTATGCAACCTTCAAGCAATTTTGCTTGGTTTTTTCTGTATCTCAGAAATCTATTCCTAATGTGAAATTTATATGGAAGCATTTGACACGTATTTCCAAATCCTTCTCCAAGAAGAGATCCTTTTAATGCAGCCTTAGATGAAGCTAATATTAACTTGCAATAGTTCATGAAAAAATAATGTTGAAGGCGATTTTCTCTGTGGAGTTACAAAAGTATGAAATCAGAGCTTGCACTTTCAGCGAGAAAAATGTATAATTTAGTAGAAAAGGTTGGAAACCTCTTCAGAAATTTGAGAAAAGCCTCCCACTGAAGATTTACCAGTTCTAGGGGAATCACTTATTTAGATAAAGGTTATCTGAGGTTATCCTGAGTCACAACTCAGGGCGACTAAGAGTCTAGAACCCTAAGCTCAGCAGGACCCCCTTGAGAAAAAGGTTGAATATGCTAGACACCAAGTTGGGCAGAACTAAGAAAAGTCAACTTCTGAGGAGAGAAGTAAGAGAACTTTCCAGTTTATGGATTCAGTACTTTGAGTAAGAAAATATTAATTTTTATGGCACTGTAAGATGCTGATTTATTTGGTCACAAATATGGAAGGAATTAAATTTTGGTATCAAAGACTTACGCATTTGGCATAATCCTTGGGTTTGACTCTCATCTTTCTCATTTTTTATCAACTCATACTAACAGAAAAAGAGACATTTATTTTTGTATTTACTTTTTTTTTTTTTTTGGTGGAACCGGGGATTGAACTCAGGCCCTTGCGTTTGCCAGGCAAGTGCTTATTCCACTGAGCCATCTCCCCGGCCGAGACATTTATTTTTGTTGGGGAAAAAAAATTGAGAAATTCCAAAAGGTTTGTTTATTTTACTCATGTAGCCCCAGAGGCAGGACAATAGAGCAGGAAAACTCCTAGGGCACAAAGAACAAAAGTTCACACAGACTTAATAGAAAGATATATAGTTTATTTAGAAGGATAAAGAAGGTAAGCATATTTTTTATGTTCATTCATTTAAGAAAAAACTATTTATTTATTTATTTATTTATTTATTTATTTGGTACTGGGGATTGAACTCAGGCCCTTGCGCTTGCCAGGCAAGTGCTTATTCTACTGAGCTATCTCCCCAGCCCCAACTTTATTTATTTTGACCTCTTAAAACTACCTTACTCTCTTAAAATCAATTTTGCCATTTTTGTCAGTATTTTACCTCAAATTTACTGGGTAAAACTCTTAATTTTTTTTCACAAAGTATTTTCTTACTCTCACTACAAATGGCTCTAGAATATTCTTCTTCATTGTCAAGCTCCAACCAGAAGTAGAAACTCTAAAGTAAAGAGAGTGAGTGAGTGGCAAATAAAATTAAAAACATAAAAAAGATTTAATTTATTGTTTCATTTACTACTACTGGTGGAATTACTTTTGGATCTAGCTTCTGGCCATATGTAAATTTAATAAGCAAGCCTTCTATGTCTTCATCCAAACTATCTTCTCTCAGTATTAAAGAGAATATGTTCTAAGCCATCCCCATCCCTAGGGGAAATTCTTATAAATTTCTTTCAGACTTATACTACTTGATTGCTTAGAAGACTTTGGGTTTAGCTGCTTAGCCAATCAACTATCCATTTAGCAGTGCTGTTATTTTGTCCCTATGTTTTCATCTCCAGCACACTGCTTAACTCATGCAACACCCATGTATGAAACATTTTGAGGTCCTGAAAGTGCTAGAATAAATGACATTTGGCCCTGCGTTGAGCCCACAAATAATTATAAGGCAATGTGATAGGCAGATATTCTCAGAACCCAAGATTTCTCATCTGTGTCAAGATCTCACTGGGCATTTGATATAATGACATCTTTCCCCCATTTAATTATCTAACTCTTGTTTAAAAGAACCAAGATCCAAGACCTTTCTGGCCAAGCCCAGACTGGTAGGTCCTGGCCCTAGTATGAACTGCTGAATTATAGTGGTCATCTAATATGGCTGAAGCCCTTAAAACAACAGCTTATCTTCCCAGAGACTACTTTCCCCCTTCTTCTCCAACCCAACCCAGGGTGCAAGTTCCTTTCACCCTTCCTACCACCTCAGGGAAGTCCTTAATCAGCTCCTCAGGTATTGCTAAACATCTCCCTCAAACTTCACCCCTAGCAAAATTCTATAAAAACCTCAGCTTTCTTTGTCATAGGCTGGAGGATCTACCTGACCCATCTGCCCTCGATCCTCTCTGTGTGTTTGGAGTCAATAAAGGCTTCTTTTATCTTTCCTGTCTCTTTACTGTGTCTGCGACAAACCTATCATATGCAACTCCACATGACCTCTGCTTCCTTTTCTTTAGGTCCTCCCTTCCGTTTTCTCAGTGATGCCCTGTAGCATCTGTCAGAATCAATTTCTTTCTTATCATAGATTTCAGTGTTTCTGTTACTTAAACATTCACTTACTTTTAACTTCAGTAAATTATTTACCAAAACTAGGGTAAGCCAAAGTGTATCTGTGATTATTTATAATTATTCTTTGAAACAAATCTCATTTATCTAGAATAGGTTGAGTGTGGAGCGCAGAGATTCTCAACATTTTTTGTGTTAAACCCAAGAAAATGATGATATTCAAGGAGCACAGGACTCAAAGTAGGGGCCACAGTAACAAACTCAACTGCAGTGTGCACAGAGCCAAGCAGGAAGATGGCTTTGGCCAGTAATACTATACTCTGAGAATGTGGACAATACATTAAAAATATTCTTTTTACTAAGTATAAGGAGATACAAATGCTAGTCTGATTACAGTTCATGCAAGAGAACAATTTTTTCTGCTTACCCACTTTCCGTAAGGTTCTCACAGAGGAAATGCATTACAGTACCACTTGCATCTGAAATTTTATAGCCGTTATTTGTTCAATAGGCTTACAAATAAAAAGATATCAAAATAAGGCTCAATTCCATCTAGGCAACATATACTGAGTAACTAATACATCGAAAAGCACCATGCTAGCTTGCCAAGGGCTGACCCAGAAAACAGAACAATTCTTATTCTTACAGCTTGGGAACCTTGAACAGGGTGGCCCATAAACTTCCTGAATACACAGAGCCAGGTTTCTGGTACTCTAAACTCCTTTACTTTTTACCACCTCCGCTAACAAAACCTGTCACTTAGACAAAAGGCTGTCTAACTGGAAGGGGGAAGTCAAACTGACAGTGAACACCATCAGGTATTTGGAGACACACTCTCGGGAGCAAAGTAAACCAAGAGATTTCTAGGAGTAGAAACTTTTGGGTCTAGGAACACAGTTCGCAGCCAGGGCGAGGAACTTTTTTGCAGAATAAAAATAAGGACATATGTCGGTTTCTACCATCCAAAAGAGGAGTTTCATAGAACATTACATTACAGGTTTTTTCTTTCTCATTAAGATCACAGACTTTGAAGTTCTAGAATTTTGGAAAATGATCAATTTTATGAGCAGACACACAAGAGAGTTATAATGCACAATTTCAGGTGCAGTAGAGATCTCAACTGAGTGCTAGCAGACACAAACAGAAGGCCTGAACAAGGACTACAGATCCATCCACTAGTCACTTGATTGTTAAATAAAAATCCTCATCCAGGAACATGGTAATGAGAAGTACCTAAGGGCTTAAATTATCTATAATTAACACAATAGTATGCAAATCAATGTAACTAAACAAATAATAAACAGATGGACACCGAAAACAGAATGGTAATTATAAAGCAAATAAACATTAGCTCTCCTTTAAAATAGGTTTCCCCATGAATGTACCCTGGAGATGAAAATTTTTATGAGGTTTCCTTGGAAGTAGGGGGAGCACATTCCAGCCCTTTCTGGCTCTGATGTTATATCTGTACATCTGTATCTATCTATACCTATCCACATCTGTTTTTGTCTATTTGTCGATATTGAAAGACAGGAACAAGACATTCCCTTTTTTATTATTATTATTATTTTTTATGTATTTAGTACAGGGTCTACAGGGTGGTACTACACAGATCAGACTCATAGTGATCCTCCTGTTTTCAGCCTGCCAATCGCTGGGATTGCAGGCACATGCCACCATGCTCAGTCTCAGTCACGGTCTTAGCGTGCTGCAGGGGCAGGGCCGGCACAGCAGGCTGGGGATCAGACCCCTGGACCCTGAGTCTGCCTAAGCAGGCACTTTAATCTACTGAGCTATCTGGCCTGCCCAAGACTTTCTCTTTTTGATGCCAAAAGTCCTGCAATTTGCTGCCAGCTGATGTAATTATTTATATAACAGATACAGAATGCTCTGTGAGTCCCATGACTCAGAGAAGTATTAGATGTGGGGGACAGGAGGAGTGTGAGGATCCTGCTGAGGAAGGGGTGCCTTCCTGCTCTAGCAGAGGAGCCTTATCTCCCTGCTCCCCACTTCTTCTATTTTCTTCCTGCAGGATGCGAACCATAGGCCAGAAGGATCACTCATTCCCTTGGCAAACATTCACTGAGCACTGAGGGTAAGACTGCAACCATGAAAGCCCTCAGGGGCCCTGACCAGACTCCAGCTGCCACACTATTCTATGGTGGTGCCCAGTGTTAAGATGGGACACTACAGTGGGGAGCCAGACCTGGGTTAGAGGCGTAGGGAAGATTTCCTGATGGAGAGAATAAGCAAGAAGCATTTACCTAAGTAAAAATGGGATAGGAGAGGAGTTAAAAGGGGTATAATTCTCCAGAAGAAGGACTAGCCTTTGCAAAGGCCCAAGGCAGCAAAGTTCAAAGCCTTCCGGCTAGCAGGTGGTTTACAGGGGCTTGGATCATAAAAGGATGGGAGAGGAAGAAGGCTGGGTGAAGTGGGGCAATAAAGCCACAAACACCAACTAGATTACAAAGGACAGCCTGGACAGGGGCAATTCATCCACATGGCATGAACCGCATCTGAGGAAGGCCAAGAGATAGAAGTTGGGACCATACCTGGGAAGGATGAAAGATTCTATTAGGAGGTGGGCCTTTCCCCACCCTCAGCCCTTGACAGTGCACTGCTGAGGAGCTAAGGAATGAGCAAATCCAGCTAGGCCCCCACCACCCTTCGCTGAGGTCCCTCTTACCACCAGAGGCCTCTGCGGTCCCCTCTCACTTCCCAGGACACTGCTGGAGGCACAGGCTGGGGATGAGAGGTAGCTGCTAGGCTCTAGGCGGCTGGGTGGCCTTCCTCTGCTCTCTAAGATCGAGGACAGCTTGTGCCTTTGCAGTGTTTTTCTTCTTATTTGCATTTTGAATTAGAGACAGAACACGTTTTAGTCCTTCTTCTGCCGCATGGTTGGTGTTCCCTTCTAAGTGATATGCCTTAATATAGTTCCACAGCCTCATAAAGGATAAAGGAGTCAGGGTTGCTTTACTGCTAATTCCTGACCAGGGTTCTTGAACAGACAATGAATTCCAAGAATAAAAGACATTAAAATGTGTATGATTTATGCAACTGACTCGCCTCCCCCCAGACAAGGTCACCTGTGAACTCAGTAGGTCTAACTCCAGGGACCCTTCCTTGGACCTTGCACAGCTCTGGCACTTCCACACCTGCCTTCGCACACCCAGCCCGGGCAAAGAAGACACTAAGAAAGAAAAACGTGTCACACGTCCACATGTTTGCATTAAGACAGCCATCGATGCCACCTTCGATAGGCAGGAGACGAACGAAAGTGAACAGCCTTGCTTCCTCCTGTTCGACTTGACACCCATCACCTGACTTTCTGGTGAGGGAGAGACTCTAGAGGTATACACAGGAGCCACATGGTAGGAATACAAGTTTTCAAGTCCTCTCCCAAAAGCATTGCGGGACCGGGGCTATAACTCCATAGCAGTTTGTGACTAGCGTGCATGAAGCCCTGGCTTCCATCCCCAACACCACCAAAAGAAAAAAAACAAACCACATTTTAATTTTCAGCTGCTTTTCCAGATGCCTATTCTGTTAGTGCTCTGTGGCTTCTTATATTTACTGGGCAAGAAAATTTAAGGATCAAAGGGAGGGAACTCACCCAGCATTCTGAGAAAATCTGAGCACTATTCTAATCTGTGCTGAAAGCAGTTAGCACACAGAAGGCACGGTGCCAGAATCAGAATCTCTAGCTGAAAGCCACAGCGCAGCAACACAGAAAGCCTTCTGTTGGGAGAAAGCTCGGTTCAAATTCCTATTCCAACATCTGTTGGCTGTATACATTGCAACTAGTTACTTAAGCCTCCAGTCTGTTTCCTCGTTGACTAAAATTGTGTATACAACATGCCCTTTCCAGGGTTCTGAAAATAATTCAATCAGCTATTATTTGTAAAATACCCACTAGAGTGAGAAACTGAGAGATAAGAGCTTTCCTGACAGATGGTGGTGACGGTCACGCAGCTACATGACTGAATGGACTTGATGCCACGGAGCTGGACGCTTAGAAATGGCTCACATGAAGTGTTATACATATTCACTAAAATTGTTGCTCACTACAACTGTTAAAAATCCAAAACCTATTAGGAAGATGTTTAGATGGGAACCTTGCACTGTAATCAAGAGGGAAATTTTCTCCACTTTAAACTGGAGGGTTTTCTTTCAAGCCTAGTGAATTGCTTTTCATTACTGAAATACACATTGTAAGCAGTGAATTGTCACTACTTTAAAATGTTCAGTGGAGTGCAGAAAATGAAACATGTATTTTAGAAAGGATGAAAGAAAATAATCACTCATTATAAAAGTCCCCTTCAGTTACATAGATCATTGTGCCTATTCTCAATTTAGTGTTAACATTCATACATTCATAAATAAAATCAAGCTTTACCATGTTCAAATATGGAGGTCTCAATTTTACTAACCACTGACATCTGCAGGACCAAGGACCAAGGTTCTGAAAGGAAGACAGCCCTCTGCCTCCTCTGAGATGTTCAGGGTCCTCCCCTTTTTAACTGAGTGCCTAGCCCTCGCCCGCCCCAGTGTGCAGTTCTCAGGACCTCCTGCTTAGTGCCACAAGCTGAGAGTCACTCAACCAATAACTGGTCAGTGAATGAGACTTCATCTCTGATCTATTCCAAATGGTGACATCTGAACAGTTTTGTAGCAATTTGGATCCATCACTGAGCATGTTAATAAAAGGTAGAAAATGAATGTCTCGCCTGGGCTGAAGACTCAGGAGATGACATCTCCCAGGTGGGTTAATGTCCCAGGAGACGACATCTCCCAACTGAGCAGTCATGGAGCTGGTATATCTGGGTCTTAGAGCAGGAACCACAGAGAACCCTCTAGCCCCTGAACTCTCCTCTTTCATCAGGCCCATGTATCACACCATCCTCCCTCAGTCATGGCGCCTCCTAGCTGCTGCAGTTGCCTCATGTATTGTCCACTTCCTCTGCCTATCTACCCTCCAATGGAAATCCCATCATATCAAAGACTGTCTGCTCTGGTCACTATCAAATCCTATCTTCTAACACAGCACAGGGAACCTGCCAAATGAACAAATGTGCAAGTGGATGAATGAAGGAGGGAACAAAACAGCCTTACCTCCTGTATGTGTTGTCACCCAAGTCCCATTGAACATGGTTAAAATCCTGGTTATCATCATGACTTTGAATGTACTGCTTCCCTGCTTAGGGAGCTCTTGTAGAAGACCTCAATTCCAAGAGTAAGAAATGCTGAGCTACAGTAAAGTCGAGTCACACTGACCCTTGGCCTGGGAGTGGCAAAGGCCGGTCTGCATGCTCCAGAGGATAGTGTACCTCCTACTGAACAGACAAAATCTGTCAGGAGAGAAGGTACATGCACTGCAGCTGGCCAGGGGACAGGAACTCCTTGGTCCCTGTGACCCTAAGCAATGCAATGACCTAAGCAACCTTCTGTCTTGTGTCTAACCACTGTTTAAAAGACAATCAGTATAACCACAGGACAGTCACTTGGGGCTATCATGGGGCTGCCAACAGCTGCCAAGGCAGTATGAGAGACATCTGTTTGTTCGAAGGTGTCTCCTGACAAAGCAGATGGGTTTTCTGGTTTTGTTTACTTTTCCTCTCCCAAATGAATCATCCCACATCCTGTGCAGGCCGAGAAAGGACAGGTGCAGGCAAGGAAGGCGAGGCTCAGCAATGTGGGCAGTAACTCTGCCAACCAGGATGGCAGTGGAGACCTTAAGAAGTGCAGAGTTGAACTACAAATGGGGGCACACATCTATAATCCCAGAGGGTTGCAAGTTCAAGCTCAACTTGGGTAACCTAGTAACTTAGTAAGACCATGTTACAAAACTTTAAAAATACAAGGGCTGGGGAATATAGCGAGGTACAAAGGAGCTACGTTCAATCTCTAGTAACTAAAAAAAAAAAAAGAAAGAAAGAAAAAGAAAAAAGGAGGAGGCAGCAGAAGAGACAAAACGAACAGCTTTGATTCCAATAGGCCCATGCATCGCAACAGGAAGCACCAGGCAAGCCTCAGGCCCCTGAAGCACCCTGAGAGGCCTGGGAGGCCAGGGCAGCCCAGGGTAATGCGCTCACAGCAACCTGTGCCAAGCCCAAGGATCAGTCCCTACTTGTGGGCTTCAAACTGAGCCAGGCCATGCCCTCAGGGAGTCAGTCACTGCAGAAGGTTAGCTGATTCCTAAGGAAAGTCTGTGTCTAATGTTTGAGGAAAATAATGTTCACTTCCACACAGGCCTGGAGACTAGTTTCTAAATGCACCCAGCATGGTTCGTTCAGGTGTCTAATGGTGCTTACATGAACAAACTCACTGTGTCACTGCATGCAAAGCTGACCTTCTCAGGCTCAGTCTTGCCAGAGTGGGATAGTAACCAGGCAGAAACTGCTACCTGATGATGACTGACTGATGCTCAGGGAAAGGATACAACCTTCCAGTTCCATTCACTTCCTCCCATAGGAGCAGTGATGTCTTTCGTCATTTTGTCCCTTGCTTCTCCCTCTCTCCAATTTCTCCACATTTTTTACAAACTGGAGGGATAAATGACAAACACAGAGGAAGCAGCTCTGGCTCAACTCTTTTATACCAATAAGCCAGAAAAAACTGATCTCTGGAGATCAGCATCTTGAGGTCTCTCAAGGGTAGATCCATAGCGGGGAAATACCTAGGTAGACACTTAAGTCAGACACTGCCTTTAGGGGTTTCCCATGCCCTAGAACAATGTGCTGTCTCCTTATAGGAGCCTGTGGGGCCTGGCATGACGCATGCAACAGCTGATCTGAACATACAACTTATCTCCTGCCTCGAGCTCCTTCACGCTGTTCTCCACCAATCCCAGGCTGTTCCACTCAAGGGATTTTTATGTAAACACCTATTTCCTCTGACAAGAAGTCTTGTCCTCAGATTCTGCAGGGTTTGTCCCTCAGATTTGCAGTTTCAGCTCACAAACATCCTCTGTCCCTCCATCTGAAATAAATTCATATTAAACTGAAAGGAGAATTTGGCAGCAGGTATTTTAAGGAGAGGTAAATCAGCCAGAAAGTCAGCACCATTGAGCCTACAAGGCCCCTGTGATCAAGTGGAGACACTGTCCACCAACCAGAAGAGCAGAGGCACCGCCCCACACAGGGAAGATCATACAACTAGGCGGGCAACATCTCCCAATGGATGCCCAAGGTTCAAGGTGTTCATTCATTCACTCACTCATTTATTTATTCAAAGAACTGCTGCTGAGCACCTTGTGTAAGCCAGGTTTGGAGTCACAGACCGAAAGTTTTGATTCCATTGGATAAAGTTCTAGACAGTGGTAAACACATTTCCTCAAACCACTGAATCCTATCACATTAGTGCGTTGGCTTCATAGCACTTACATGACCTGAGCTGATCCCTACCCAGTTATCCCAGTACAATGAAGGATGATCAAGGCCTTAACTTTGACATGCCACACACAGTAGCGTGAAATCTTTTTTAATAAGAGTCACCATTTTTCTTAAAGTATCTACTCCCAATTCCATTACCCAGATCAATCACAAATGTTTTATGCACTCAGAAATCACTGTGGTAACAGCTGCACATAGATGCAAGAATCCTTGAACCACTGCAAACAAGTGAACCACTAGGGACTTTCAAAATAACGACCTGCCTACAGCCTCCAAAGGGTGCTCTTACCTCGCTTTTGTTTACTTGTGCTGTGAGACAATGAATCAATCCTGAGGGTTGAAAAGCTTCAAGTTTCTCCTCCCAAGAATGGGGTAAGGGCTGTAGGGTCCTTTCCCAGTGTTGCATCTTCCTCAGCCCCACCCACTCCATTTACTGGACCTCAGGTGCATCTCCCATAAAAACAGCATCTACAAAGTATCATCCTTTGTAATGCAGGAAGTGGGGCCAATAGGAACTGGAGGGAGGCAGAGTGAGGGAGGAAAACAGGCCTTCAGGAAAGTTTTGCATCACTGTGGGGCAGAGCACAGTAAGAAAAGAGGCCATGGCGTATGTATAAGGGATGGCAGGGAGGAGCACTTGGGAAACTCAAGAAAGAAGATCCAGAGGCGGGAATGAGTTCAATGTGGAGGAGATATTTGCAAAAGGAATGAAGTTAGGTAACCATGTTATACACGGCTTCCAACATCAAGGTGAAGGATTTATGCTGAAGTTTTAGTGTCCTATAGCGTTAGGATTAGAAAGGACTTCAGAAGTCCTACAACCCAAAATACAGTATGCCCCCAAACTGATAAAAAGCCATCCATGTGTGGAGGCTTGATTCTCTTCTGTCCCGTGGCCTCTCTGTCATCTCTCAGGAGACTATCACTCAAGGTGATGCCTCCGTACACCCTTGTTCTACTGTACTTGTCCCAGGCCACTGACTCAGGACTGACACACCCTTGCTGTCCATTCTGAGAACTGGGAGACATTGACAGGAACAAGAAAACTGCATGCATGGGACTGGCTCTGAGCCTTAACAGGCACCCCCTTCTTCTGTACCCTGGGCCCTCACATGGATCATTTTACTAGGGAGCACTGGCATAAACCCAAGAAATGGAATGCTGTAATGAAATCAGGACGTGGTGTGAAATCAGGTATGAAAAAAACAACTGCTTTGATTTGGGAGGCTGAGGCAGGACAAGGGCCAGGCCAGTCCGAGCAACTTAGTGAGACCTTGTCTCAAAATAAAAATGACTGGGCATATAATTCTGTGGCAGAGGATGCTGGGTTCAGTCCCTACTGCCACAAATGGGGTTGCAGCTGGGGAGTCAGAAAGAGGGAGAGAGGAATGGGGTGGGGAGAAGAAAGAGAAGGAAAAAAAGAAAATAAAAAAGAAGGAAGGAAAAAGGAAAGGAAGCAGGACAAGCAGACAGCTCAGAAACCGAGTTACCCTTTGGTACTTTTTTTTGGCGGAACCAGGGATTGAACTCAGGCCCTTGCGCTTGCCAGGGAAGCACTTATT
>NDGM011255714.1:0-15675 GCA_002564305.1 Octomys mimax | reverse complement strand
AGAAAGAAAGAAAGAAAGAAAGAAAGAAAGAAAGAAAGAAAGAAAGAAAGAAAGAAAAATGATTCTTTACCCCACACTTGTTCAGTTATGTTGTCAGCTGAAATCAGATCTTGGGTTTTATTAATTCACTTAGCATACAGCTTTATAATTTGTTATTTTAAAAACTTTATATCATACATTTGAAACATACAAAAAAATAAGAATGGGCTATGCAAAGAGCCATTCTCATACTTGTTCATTCATGGCCTTTTTTTTTTTTTCCTGTTTAAATCCCACCTAGCCTCTTATCTAATACCCCTTGAATATTTTGCTGGAAACTTAAGAAATCATATAATTTTATTTACCATACTTCAGTCCATAACTCTCAGAGAAAGACTACAATATCATTATTATAAGAAAAAAAAAATCCCCAAGCCATGATGATTTCGTGAGATGGTGCGTTATCTGATGGGCATGGACAGACCCTGGGTGGCTCCCGGTGGCTTGCACTTTTGGCTAACAGTAGGATCCAGTCAGGTTTTCAGTAAAGACTGTGAACTGCCGTTGTTGGCCCATGTCTTGAGCCTCCTTTACTTCACACCATGCACATGTCCTTCTGTTCCACACATCTCTCAGAATCTGTAGTGCTATCCTGACACCCCATTAGATTGAGACTCCCATCGCTCTCCTGCTAGTGACATGTGACATGTTGTGCACGCTTCTTGTGACACCGCTTGGGAAATCATGCCATTGGCCATCATGCCAAGTGCTGCAGTTCGTGCCTGGGACCTCATCTGGGGCTTTCTAGTTGTATTCTTTCTTCATCTCATTTCTACTTCTCTACCAACTAGCTTTCCTTCATCAACAGCTTGAGAATTTTGAAGGTCCAGCTAGCAAAGGCAGAATAAATGTTCTTCTCTCCTTCTACAAGTATTTTGAGGTGAGTAAGTTGGTTCTTTAACATCCAACTAGTATACATTGGTCTTCCATGGGGCCCAGTAACATACTTTATTTTCCTCTTTCCCTCATCTGACGACTAGAATTATTACTACACGGATTTCAATACATTTGATATTTTAATCCATTCAAGCTTTTACTCTTGAAGGTGGTGAAATTTTGGCCTTCTAGTCCAGGGAAACACCTTGAGCTGGTGTCTTCAGTTCTGACACCACTGGCATCATCTCTGATCATTTTTTTCACCCTCTGGGATCACAGAATGTTCCTGCCCCTGAGACCAGTTTCCTTCTGAAGCTCGGGGAGTTACATATCTCTCAGTGCTTCAAGCACTAACCCTGCTTATAGATAGTTCTCTGTAGTTTATAGTTCTGAACAAAATATTTTCAAAAATAAAATGCACCATCGGCTTCTCTGATATTTCCAGCTCTTCTCGGGGCTCTAAGACCTTTCTTGACCTTTGCTCTCCACGTCTTTCTCTTTTCTCCATACCCAGAATCCTGTGTCTGCAGATGCAGGAGCATTCCTCTGCCTTTCCTCAAGGCACACCCTCTGTGTTGTTGTAGAATAATGGCTTCATGCAACCTTAGTTGCTTTTGATTATTGAAAACCTTTTGAGATGACTCTTTTCTCTTGTTTTGGTCCTTTTTGCTGAGAAATTCTTGAAGAATCATTGCCCTTAAAATCACTTGAAGTCTTCCTTGGCAAGCACAAAGGACTGAGTTCAATCCCCGGTTCCGCAAAAAAAAAAAAAAAAAAATCACTTGAAGTAATATCCTTCCATGTGATTATTCCACCAATCCCAAGGTGATTTAATTTATTTTATTTAAATTTGCTTTTATTTATTTATTTATTTATTTATGTTTTTGGCAGAACCAGAGACTGAACTCAGACCCTTGCACTTGCCAGGGAAAACTCTTATTCTCCTGAGCCATCTCCCCGGCCCCTTAAATTTGCTTTTGATTCTTAGAATCTATTGCTAACTGTGGTGTGCTTCAAAGTGAAATGAAGGAAATGAATGTTTGGGTAAAACTGTATTTTCTTCATTGTTTCTTCTCCAAATCATTTAGCCATATCTCTACTTATATTTCATGGTTTATACATTTGCAATATAAATAAGGCTATACATGCATCCATACACATATATAGTATATTCTATATGAGTTAAAGTGCAGCATCTGTACAGCTTGTGTTTATGGAGCGCTTTTTTTCTTTTTCATGATACTGGAGATTAAGCTCAGGGCCTTCTCACTGAGCCACATTCCACCTACCTCTGTCTCAGCCCAGAGGGGTTGGCAGGCCGAGGGGAACAGGTGGGAAGCTCTAGGAAGGCAGTGCTCTCTGGAGAAGAGATGCTTCTGTTGAGACGCACACATTGGTGCAGCCCTGTGGATGGCAGGAGCCCAGCTGGTCCTGGAAGTGGCTCACATTCCAGCCGAGCAGGTGGCCACTGCTTTGTCAGGTGACCACTGACTTATGAGGCAGGAGATATAGAGAAAGGAAGCCAAAGCATTGATAAAGTGCAAAGAAAGCCAGTTTGAGTTATGGTACTGCTAAGTTGCTAAAATTGTCCGAACTGGACCTAAATTTGCAATCTTGCCTTACCCACCCAGCACCTTGCAGTAATAGGCAGGCACCATTATGCCTGGCTTGGAGTAAATGTTTTGACAGAATAGTATATCATAGAGCCCACTTCCCAGTGGAGTGCAGCAATGCATGCCATTCTTTCTTTGTGGCCACATAGCTGTTCACTGGGATAAGCCCTCTTTTGATCAAAAATTCCCTACTAAGGAGACTCCCTTATTTTCTGTCCTTGCAATTAGACAGTGTTGCAGTGACTTGGGCCTCCTGCAAAAGTCATTTTTGCAAGAGCACCCTTGGAACAGATTCCTAGGATTGGGATTTCTTGGTCAAAGGATAAATGCATGGGTGGCTTTCCTAGATGTTGCCCAATTCCCTTTAATGAGGGCTGCTCCATTTCATAACCTCGTTGGCTTGGGTATAAACATCTATTCCTTTGTAGCCTTTCCAGCAGCGTGTGCCACTAGGCTTTGGGATTTGTGCCAAAACCATCATTCATAAATGGTGTTTCATTGTATTTTTAATTTGTGTGTTTTTAATTTTGAGTGAAGCTTCAACAAATATTTAATAGGTGTCTGTTATGAACAAGTTCTGTGCTCATAAATACTGAGGGGACAGAGGCCCAGAGCACAGTTCTTGTTAGTATGGTTTGGGCTGTTTTTAGGCTGATGAGCTGAGGAGGCAATTGCATTAGGCTCTGGCAAGTTGGGTGCCTGGATCCCAGGAAAGGAGCACTAAATCCAAGCAGCCTGGGCTGCAGGATGTGGCAGTTAAGGCAGTAGAGTTCTTGTCCACACCTCGGGTCAGCTGATTATTCAGTGAGTTTGTGAAGGGACAGGTATTCAGGGAAGCGAAAGGCAAGTGCTGTGGCCTGAGGTGTGGGAAGGGAGCCTGGCAGGTGCTGGTGGACCTTCTGCAGAGGAGTCCGGACCTCTTGGCTGCAGGAGCCAGGCAGGAGGTGGAGCTAACAGGGCTGACATGGCTCGTGAGGGCTTAGACAGTGTGTGGTGCTGAGAGGCATCTGAGGAAGCTCACCTTCAACTGGGAAGGTGGCAGAGGGGTGCTGCATTCCTTTAGGCCATCAGAAGGAACTGGACATTTGAGAACAGGGCACCTGTGAACCAAGAAAGGAGAGCTCCTCAGGGGTGAAGTGGCCCTCAGAGTACCCAGTGACTCAGATGGCACAGGGCAAATTGGGGCCAAAGGGTAGAGCGGCAGCCCTGTGTTGCTTTGCCCTGGACCTTCCTGGCTGGGCACCATGGCTCCTATGTGCTTGAGAAACCAGAACGGCTCCTTCCCCTTTCTGACATTCTATCAGTAACGTTGCATTATCTGCTAGGGTTGCAGCAGCAGCCAGGAAGCACAAACTGCAAGACCTAATGCAAAAGAAGCTTCTTCTCCCCGCTCAGGAGGGCAAGAGGCCCAAACTGAGGCACTGGCGGGGCCACACTGTCTCTGGGTTCTCCAGGGAAGAGTCGAGTTTGGTTCGTTCTTCTGGGCTTCTTGTGGTTGAGACCTCAGCCGGCTCCCGAGTGTGTAGTTCCATGACATTCTCTTTTTCCTTGTGTGTCTATCTTTTCTGCTTTGACAAGGTCACCTGTCATATTGGATTTGGGGATACCCCTAATCCAGTAGGGCCTCATCTCAATCCATCTATTATGGCCCTATTTGCAAATGGTGCCACATTTAGGACTTGAATATAACTTCTTTTGGTGACATAATTCAGCCCCCATTACAGAGTTTTTATCAGGAGATTGAAGACAGTACTTAGGGAAGAAGCCAAATGGTCACGGGTGGAGGGATGATTATGAGATCTAAACTAAACCGAACTGGGGCTGGGGAGATGGCTCAGTGGAATAAGTGCTTCCCTGGCAAGCACAAGGGTCTGAGTTCAATCCCCGGTTCCGCCAAAAAATAAAAATAAAAAATGAACTAGACCGACATGGAGACAAGTGCTGCCTCCACCAGGCAAGGGGGTCGGGATGGGGTTTTTGAACACTGGGTCATCCCAAATGGTGATGAGGCAGGGCCAAATGAAGGAAGAGACTGACGAGAGAAGTGGGAGGGGGAGCCAGTTGATGAGGCCGAGTCGCTGGGCTGTGGGAGCCGGTGAGATGCTGGCTGCAGGTAAAGTTAGCTCACAGAAAGCCAGCTCCCCCTCCCCAGCCAGTGAGCTGGGCAGGCAGCCAGGCACCAGGATGTGGGGCCCTCAGTGGGCAGAAGGAAGTGAAGGGTGTTCCCAAGCACCTCCGTCTCAGCCCAGAGGGGTTGGCAGGCCACAAGGAACGAGTGGGAAGCTCTAGGAAGGCAGTTCTCTGTGGAGAAGAGATGCTTCTGTTGAGAGGCACATGCTGGTGCTGCCCTGTGGATGGCAGGAGCCCACTTGGTCCTGGAAGTGGCTCACGTTCCACCTGAGCAGGTGGCCACTGCTTTGTCAGGTGACCACTGACTTGTGAGGCAGGAGAGATGAGAAAAGAAGCCAAAGCATTGATAAAGTAGAAAGCAAGCAAGAGCTGGATAATCTTGATTTTTGAAATCTCACTGATCATATATATTTAAGATATGATCTAGTGTTATGTTTTGGAGGCATTCTTCACAAGAGACCATGTTTGGTGGTTCGGATACTAAAGAAACTTTTGTTTTTTAATGTATTTGGTTGTTACAGGGTCTCACTACACAGCTTGAACTCATAGTCTTCTTCTTGTTTTCAGCCTCCCCAGCACTGGGATTACAGGCATACACCACTACACCCAGAGTCTGTGGCAAGCTCAGCCCATCCTGGGGGCAGGGCTGGCGTGGCCTGTGGTGGCTGGGATTGAACCAAGGTCCCTGTGGTTGCCTAAGCAGGTGCTTTAGTCTGCTAAACTATCTCCAAGTCTAAAGCAACACTTTAATGCAAATAAGCACAATTTGCCAACATATGGATTTGCTCTACCTGGCATGGTAGAAGATGCTGGCTGGTTCTTTTTTTTTTTTTTTCCCCAGACTCTGTAAAATATTTGCCGTTGTGGGCTCTTTCTATCTACTATGTTCATTGCTCAACATGCCTAGCAACTTGCTGCGTTTGCAAGGCTGTTCCCTTGACTGTGTGTTCTGGAATATTTATCCCTGAATGTGCAGCAGCTGCTAAGACACTCTGATGCATTACCAATGCACTTTTAACACACTTATCCTTGTCATTTGCCTAAATGTCTGCTCCAATAAACAGGGAAAAATAGTGACCCTTCAAGTAGCCTATTTCTCAGTGTGCTCCCTGAGGCTCATAACCATCTCTGAAATTAGTTTTAAGTGTTTAATGTCTACTTAAGGAAACAGTGCCATACTCTGCTTTTCTTTATTGATTAGCATTTACCTGGCATGCTGGCTTATTTAGAGAGTATGCTCCAGAGCTAGGAGTTGGCTTATGGGAGCAATTTCACACTGCACGCAAAGACCACAGTAGGTGAGTCATGCCACACTCTGGCTTCCTTTGCCCTGGAGCTTTTACATCACGTCTGATTTGGGGGCCTTTCTTTATTCAAGCGCATTTGCTTGCCGTGTTTAGTATTAATGCCCAAGATTACTCCTGCCTGAAGAGCGAGACACGGTGCTATCGATTGATCCTCCCAGGTCACTGAGATCTTTATTTTTAACTCCTTGGTGTACTGATGGAGTGTCTTCCTGCTTACGGGTTCATCGATTAATCTCGGAATAGGTTCAGAATTTATGGAAGTGCTATGAAAACTCTCGCTGGAGGATTGCAGTGTCTGGTCCACAGCGCGTGAGGAGGGTGTCATTGAGAACGGAATCTCTGCCCCAGCCTGGGCCTCGGAGCGGCTGGGCTGGGAATCAGCCTCAGGCCTGTGCTGCCTTTCCTGGGACTCCGGGCTGCATCAGCTGCCTTGATCCTGCCATGTGGGCTTAGGGGATCAAAGGCATTTTCACCTTCACTTTTCTTTCTCTAGTGTAAGTGACTATTTATCGTGGACCCTTTTTTCCTTTTGAATAGTATGTTTATATTACACCATATTGATGTGCGCTGGAAGCGTTGCTTTGTTAAACACTGACAACAAGAATGCATGACATGCTTTGCAAGGCTCCATGGTGGCTCTTACTCGCATCTGCTGGTTGGGAGCCCCTCTTCTTCTAAGCTGAGACCCCTTCATGGCCTCCAAGCCCATTCTAGTCCAATCCTTGGACTTCTGCACAGTCCCTTGGCCCACTGCTGTTATGTGGCCTGGCCCTGCTGCTCTTGGGGGTAGAGAAGGCAGCAGCTAGGTGGGCAGCCCAGCGGGCTCCAAGCACAGCCAACTGAAACCTACCTTTGAGAAAGTGAGAAAGGGACATGGAGAGCCCAAGGGGTCTTGTGCAGGGCCCCGCTTGCATCTTGGGCTGCAGGTGTGTCGCCAAGCTCTCCATTTCCTTGTTCGGTTTCAGCTCACTGATCTCTAATGTGCCAGGTGGACAAATGGGCTCATGGCCCCATCTGGGTTGTGCTTCCTTTCTTTGAGGGTGTCTAGGGTACATGTAAGATGCCACTCTGTGAATTCACCACCCTTGCACAAGCTTGCTCCATTTGGCTGCTCACAGCCCTTCCCTTTGGATCCGCAGGAGTCACATTCCTGTGTGCTCACACGATGGTGGTCAGTGGTCTTAAAGGAGCAGTTGGGGAAATGTATTTTCATTGAAAATAGATTGTATGAAATTAATTTAAATGTTTAGTTTTAAAACTTTCTTATGAATCTGATTAAAATACAACAAAATGCCACTAACATGACAACCATCTTAAGGCAAACCCTTTTACTTGCAGCTAATGAAATCTGCATAAACCGAGTTAGGCAAGCAAGTAGTATCTGGTTTTGCTATAGAAGGAGGAGGGATCCTCCTCAGGGGTTACTTGGGGATATAAAGTGTTAATATGGATCCTTAAAAGGCTCCTTTTTCCATAAATGATTTGTCTTGCATTATCACATACATGCACGAGTCTTTTATATAATATGAAATGTAATGTCTATCATGGAGGCGAAGTACTCACACCTGCTTGCAAAGGAAGCAAATAAAATACATAAGCAGGCTGCACGTATTTCTTCTTCACACTGCATTTGGAGTATATTTCTCGTTCTGCAGTATTTTGTTATCTTTCTTTCTGGATAAACAGAATATTGAAAAATAGCACATTTTGTACTGTGAAACCTAGATATGGCTATTCTCTGGAGATGTAGAGGGAAACACACTATAAATCTATCGCTTTTTTGTTCATGGAGAGCATTGGCTCCTACACTTCGATTGTGCATTTTTGTTGGTATCGATTTTTGGACAGAGCTGTGGGAGTGCCTTTGTCCATTTTTGTAAATGACGATGAAGAATCTGGTAAAAAGGTTATATTGATTTTTGGAAATTATTAATAATTTTCATGTTACCTCTGCATTCTAGGGCCCCCTATGAAATAATTTATGAGATTGAAAATCTACCTTTTATCTTCAGATACAATTTCATTATTTTATGGTTCACTCGTCCCCACAGGAAAGTAGTCTTTATTATTTAAAAGTATAAATGGATTGCCTTGTAAGTGCAGTAGTTCAGTGTGATGAAATTAAAGTGGGGAGAAGACTTTATAAATTCTTGTTGGGATTCTTGTTTAAAACAGTGATTTCTGTTTTAAAATAGATGCTCTATTATTGTATTTTATTTATAGTTAAGGTGCATTATAGTCTTCCTATACATTCAATGCATGGTTACCTGTTTCTCACATTAAAGGTAAATAAATAAACCATCTTTATTGTATGTGATAAATACAAAAAAAAGTTAGAGATTGAATGGAAGTGGAGTGACACCTAAAATAGGCAATCATGCTTCTGGATTCTGTCCTCCCGTCTTTCAATGTCAGAGAAAGGTACAGTTGCATCCGAGTGACAGAGCTCTGTCCCAGCCCTGAAGTCAGCAGGGCTGAACTCTCTGTTACCAGTAGAACTCAACAGAGAGCACAATGAAGTTTGTAAACTTTCTTAAGCTTTCTAATTTAGTCTACACCTAACCCTTTTGTTTTTCTCTAAATCTCTTTGAGTATGGACTGAAGAAAGGCCAGAATGCAGATTCTGACTTTAGGATGAATTATTCTTTAATTTCTTTCTCTGTCAGTTTCTTTCTTGGGCTGAGCCAGTCACAATCCTGGCAGGAGGCAGGAGCATTTTTTCCTGCCTAAGCCAAGGCAGCCAAGAGCCTGCCTTAGTCCATGGAGTCATCCACAGTGATGTTGTGCCTCAAAACATCAAAGTGGGAAAAATTTTTTCCAACCATAGATACAACAAATACGTGCAACAGTATTTGACCTTTCCCACCTTAAAAGTACCTCTGGAAAGCAGGTGAGACAGATCACAAACTCTGTTAGCCAGGATCAATACAGTGAGACCCTGACACCGGAATCACAGAGTGCCTGAGGCAGGTCTCAGAAGGTGATTAAGGATTGTCATTCTCCCTTGTCGTTTGATTTTACACCACTCGATTCTCTGCTTCAGCACATCAAGGATTTTAGCTCTTGCTTGTTTGAAGATAAAAGGAGTGGTCCAGTTCATGGTTCATGAATAATTCAATCGATATGTATTGAGCGCATATTGTGTGCTGGATGTTTTTTTTAAACACTAAGGGTTATCCCAGTAAGCAAAGCAGGTATATATCCTGGTCCCTCTGAATTTATGTCCTGCTCGGGAGACAGAAAGTCTTAAGCAGTCAGCTGATGTTAAGGAGTGGTTTCCACCAGGGGAAGAACAGAGAGAAAGGTGAAGCAGTGTGTCCTCCGGCAGCTGGTGTGCCTGACCATTACCCATTGCCTCTCAAGCCACACCGTCCCTTTATTTGCTTTTGTTTTTTTCACTTTTCAATACTGATGCATAATAATTGAATATATTTTAGCATCCAATGTGATTATTTGGTATACCACATATAATCATGAAATCAGAGGAATTGGCCTTTCCTTCTCTTTATGAGGTGCATTATCATTTCTCTGTGCTAGGAACCTCAGAGCTCCTCTCCCTTAGTTCTTTGTGAAAGATGCTCTCCGTTGTTTTGCTCCTGAGGCTGTGGGGCTGTCAACCCCTTTGCTCGGGCCCCTGCATCCCCTGGGCTCTCCTGAGGACGTGTAGGCGGTGGACTGAGCAGGAGCTCGGGGGCTGCGGGAAGAGAGAGGCCACCTGTGTGTTTCCAGGGGTGATGCTGTGCAGATCACCAGCTCCAGCAGCACAGAAGCAGAAGTGCTGAGTCACTGCAGCTGGAAATGACCTGGACAGCAGTGGCCGGGGATGGTGGCCACGTGGGACACCCAGGCAGTGGTTTTCATCTGTGTTCTTTCTTTCAGCTCTCCAGACTCATCCCTTTTGTTCTGCTTTTTCGATTCTGACAGCATCTTTGCACACATTTCCTATGTTAACTATTCTCTGTAAAGAGTTTTGGGACAGCTCTGTTTTCCTAACAAGATCCTATTTTCTATTCTCTTGAAAAAAATAAATAAAATAATTTAT
The DNA here is from genome assembly GCA_002564305.1 of Octomys mimax. NCBI lineage: Eukaryota > Metazoa > Chordata > Mammalia > Rodentia > Octodontidae > Octomys > Octomys mimax. The sequence continues at coordinate 5,668 of NDGM011255714.1, read as the reverse complement.
AAAAGAGCAGAGGTGTGGCAGACTGAGATAAGGAAGACCAAAACATCTCTTATGGGAGAGATTTCAGCTCACAGTTCTGAATGTGTTCAGCAGTAGATAACATATACCAGTCTGGGGAAGACTCTTAGAGGAGATAGACACAGATTTTGTGTCACCCATGGCACAGAGCTGCTGTTTGCTGTGTAAAAGTAGACGTTAAGGGAGGAAAGAGGGCAAGTACAAGAGCAGCGCAGACGTTCGGTGAACAACCTGAACCAGTCAGCATGGAGAGTTTGCTGAGAGAGGACCACAGATCAGATGGAAAAGGCAGTCAGAGACAGCCTGCAAGCCAAGAGGAGGAAGTGTACCTTTCAGTGTTAAACACGAACAACACCTCAGAAGGTCAGTGTTAATTTACTTGAAGGAGAGGAGCACTAAGATGCTGAAGGGCCCTCGAGCCACTGAACTAGACTGGGATCCACCTAATGGACTGGGAATCATTTGCATTTGGCTTACAGGTGAGTGTCTGTCCACCAGTTCAGGTCACTGTGGCTCAGGCCATTGTTTTCGAACACCAGCATTCCTTGAATAGTGGTGTCTCAGTTACTCTTCTCTTGTCGCTGGGACAAATACCCACCTCTCAGAATGAAGGAAGGAAAGGTTTATTGAGCTCACAGGTACTGAAGGCTTCAGTCCACACTCAGCTGGCTCCAAGGCAGAGCGGCACATGGCAGAGAGCAACCTTTCATGCCATATTTAAAAAGAGAACTCTCAGAATTTGGTCTTTAGTTGAGGTCATTTGTAGTCACTTACTGAGGAGCAGAAAGAGCAATATATTCAGAAGAGACGGTGTTGAATTTGTGGTCTGTATCTTAGCAGTGTGTGAACTTGTGTAAGGTACAGAATCACTTCACACATTCATTCGCACTTAAGAATGAGCGTGGTGCTGCCAGCTTTTCGGAATAATGGGGCAGATCAAATGAGAGTCTGAGTGTTTGTGTGTATATGAAAGTACAGCAATGTTCTACACAAACAGGGGTCTTTATATCCGATGAAAAATAGCTCCTTTATGTCCTATTAAAAGTAGCTATCTTTCAGCTTAAGTGCAGTCATAACACACTCCTAAGTTCATATCAGAAACCTCAGAAAATTGTGAAACACAGGAACGTTTTGAGACAGGAGCAGGAGCTGATCAGAAAGCCAAGTCAGGGTATTTTGTTTTTATTTTACTATTTCTTCTGGGTTTTAATATTAATTATTTTATGATGCAAAAGTGTGCTAGAAACTTCTCATCCAAGAAGGAACACAGGAGAAAATGTAAAACCATTATCTAGATAGGTGGCACACCTGTGGCATGCGTGCCACAGCAGGCAGCTTGTATATCAAAAGCCTAAGAGGTTCCCCATTGCTGGTCTAGGTGGCCCAAGCCAGACTTAAACCCATTTCTGAATTTTTTAAAAAATGAACAGGTATAATATAAGCGTGACTCATTCACACTTTAAGCTCATATGAATTCTTTTATTTCTTGATTCTAAAGGGTCAGTTGTACTGAAATAAAAAAGGAATATCTACAAAGCTCTACATGCCAGCCCTCAGTCCTCAATTCCATAGTGAGAGAACAAAATCTTAGATGATAAATCTATGGATCAAGGCATAAATCCCCAACCCAAGTTAATTAGCTTTGAGAATACAAATGCAAACCATAGTAGAATGTGTGAATTCTTTGTGGGAGAGTTTTTAACTATAATATGTATTATGCCTTTGGGCAATTACAGGCAGACGGTGAGAGAACTTCCTTCATAATTGCCACTGATTTTTCCAAGATCTGGTAAATATATATATATATATATATATATATATATATGTATGTATGTATATGAAATTTTAATCTGAAAAATGATATAGAGGCCTTGGTTTCCAGTGTAGTGAAGAAATAGATTCGATTAACTTTCTTGCTTTAACTTCAAGAAAACCACACAACATGATGGAAACTAAATAGTGGGAGAGCCAGGCAGAGGCCACAGTGGGTGCCCGTGGGCATGAGGAGGGTATGGATGAACTGGGCTAGAGGTTAATTCATCTCACTGAGTGTTTTCAGGGACTGCCCACTGAGAGGCCCCCAGCAAGGCTGAAACTGTGCAGGGGTGAGTGCTGCGTACGTAACAGTGATGCTAAAAACTAGTAACAGAATGATATGTGAAATTTGTTTTGGAAGTGGAATTGTATAATTCTGAATAACCCATGGCTTGGAGGAAGGAAAATCTCAAGGGAAAATAACTTTTTTTTTCATCTGAAGGAAAATAAAGTATCACCTCCAATTTGATGGCATTCATCTAAAGCAGAAGTTAGGAAGAGTTTATAGCACTCTTTGCTTATATAATGGTCAATTCTCAATGGTTTTCGATCTCATTTGGTAAAGTAGAAAGAAAAGCAAATTCAATTAATCGAAGGAAGACAAAAATAAAGAGCATAAATCAGTTCAGTGGAAGGATTTTCATGAAGATTCATAAAGCTAAACCCAGCTCTTTGATAAGACCAATGGAACCAACACGACTCCACTCAAACTGATCAGGAAAAAAATAAAACAGGGACACAATTTATCAATATTAGGAAAGAGTAGCTGGGTTCTGCTACTGAACCGAATGGAGCAGTGATAGAATAAAATGAGCAATTGTGTGCTATAATTTGACAACTTAGATAAAAAGGACAAGTTATTTACAGGGCACTATCTAGCAAAGTTTGGAGTGCGTGTCCCTGAGACTCAGGGGGCTGAGACAGGAGTCTGAGGCCAGCCAGCCTGGGGAATCGCACAAGGTCCCTTCAAGCACCTATGCCGTCACCATCACAACCACTAAAAGCATACAACTAGCCTCATTCTGTGTTCAATGAAGGATTACATTTATCATTAAAAACCTTCCAACAAAGGTAAGTACCAATCCAGAATTATGAGTACTACAAGCTGTTTAAGGAAACATCCGTAACAATTTTATAGGAACTGACAAGGGGCATCTGACAAAACACTGTCAAACTAGTCTAAGACGGCAGAACTACCCTGGTATCAAAGCCAGAGAAGACACTGGAAAACCAACAAAACAAAACAAACAGATAAAAAGTAACTTCACAACCAAGTTGTTCATAAACATAGGAACAAAGATCCTTAGTGTCATTTGAATAATAGAATCTAGTAGTTTATTAAAATGATGATACACTGTATGCCCATGTGGATTTTATCCCTAATAGCAGTTTGCATGGTATTCAAAGATTTAATGTTTGATAAAAAATGTAAATGAATGTCAGATTGACTTAAAATTTAAAACATGAACTCAATAGACGAGAATTTGATCAAACTCAGGCTACGTTCAAAACAAACACTAGAAGCATAAAGAGTTGCCAAAACGTGGGAGAAATCCTCTGAACATACCTGAACCTACCACAATGCATAATCATGAAGTGGTGAACTCTTTCCACATGATGGCAGTTATGCTCCTGTGTGTTAATGTTTTTTGTTATAATTAACAAAAAATAACACTGTAGTCAATAAATAACACTTTGACATAAACATAATATATTATACAAACAGATAAGTGACATATAAATTGGAAGAGAAGAATTAAAGGTACATTTTTATAGAAGCTTATGTATATGGAACATCCTAAGTGACACTGTAGTACTATCAAACTAATAAGTGACTTTTTTGTAATTTAGGATGCATAGGGAACATAAAAAGTTCAGATACATTACTATATACTATGAAGAAGTAATTGGCAGTAGAAATTGAAATGACATTTATGGTAGCATCAAAAAAGAGAAATAAGGATGCACTCAGCAAAATATGTGCAAGACCTTTACACTAAAATTTGGAGTACTGAGAAAAAATTAAATAAGGATAATTAATAAGTCACAAGACCTAATATTTTAAAATGACAATTTACACCATATGCATTACAGTGATACTGTATGCATTCCCGTCTACAGATTCATCCATATCAAATATAATATGCCTGTGTTTTTGGTGTAGAAATTGAAAAGTTGATTTTCACACATCCATGAAAATGCAAAGGATTCAGAATAGCTAAAATAATTTTGAGCACATAGAGCACTGTTTGGAAAGTTGCATTATGCGAACCCAAGGCAGTGTGTGAAATTCTACCGAGAACACCATAAAGCAGGAAGCAGAGATGTGAAATCTATCTACCACAGATTGTCAGTGACCTTATAGGAAAGGCCCAGACAATTCAGTGAGAAACTAAATGGTCATCTTGAACAAATGGCACTGGGAAAATTACATTTCCAGTACAAAAAGTGAATCCTGAACGTTACTTTAGAAAATATACAAAATTAACTAATAGGAGCTGTAGATCTAGAGAGCTGAAATGATACAGCTAATGGGAGAAAACATAAGAAAATTTTCAGTTAGGAAAAGATTTCTTACTTAGGATAAAAATGAACACCCCAAAATTTCTAAATTACACCATGTAAAAATTTAAATCTCTTGCTATTTATTCAGATACAACATTTAAAAAAAAATGGACAAATAAGGTCTTGTGTCCAGCATATATAAATTGTTCAACTTAATAAGAAGTCCATGTAATTAAAATATAGTGACCTAAAGAGATTTGGATAGGTCATATGCCAAATATTCACATCACATATGGATAAATATTTCTACACATTAAAAAGATGGACTAAAATTCTTAGACTAAAATTATCAAGTGTTGGCAAGGACATGGTACAACTCCATTTCTGAGGATTTGTTGTTAATGCTACAGGTACAACCCCATTGGAAATTATTGTGTTTCTTCAATACTTAAATACTTGACAAAGGGATTGTCAAAGCCCAGTCTTATGTACTTGCCCAAGACTAGTGAAGTGTTGAATAATGTCTATAGAAAGATATGTATCCAAAAGTTCAGAGCAACTTTATTTTAATAGCCCAAACTTGAAACAACCTAAAAGTTCATCTTTGACAGAGGACAAGTACTACTGAGGTAGAAAAAGAAAACAACGTATGCAATATATACACAGGACATAGTGGATGGATCTCAAAAGCTTTATGCTGAGAGACAGATTGCTGATACAAAACACTAACTGTACAGTGATGTTATTGGGAATGCAATAGAGATCAATATAGTCATAACAGAATACTTACAGAATTAGGATATGGGGTAGGAAAAGGAATTGATAGCAAAGGTATATGACAGAACATAAAGTTGATTCCAGTATCTTATAGCATGATGAGATAATATGGGCTGCGTTTGCACATTTCTGTAAACTCACTGAATTTCACATAAGCATTATTCTGTCTAACTCCATCTTAACATAGCTTATTTCAGAAATTATGACCTTCCAGCTCTACTTGAGAAGCATAGATGAATGGAAATTGTTGAATCCAGGAACCAAATTGTTTAAGAAGCGGCAAAGAGTGCTGGCTTTGTGGCCAATTTCTTTCTTAAACACAGTTCCTACCCAGTGGTAGTTTCAAGAAAAAGACATTTTTCTTCTTATTGAACTAAGAGAAAGTAGCTATATATCTATCCTAACTGTTTTGTATATACAGGTACAAAATTGTCCTTCAATTATATCACCTTTTTTGTTCAGTTTTGTCAGAGATGGGTGTTTCGTTGCCATCTAAGAAGAGCATGCCTGATTGCATGTGGGTTTGATGCCTTACTTCCCACCTCTGTGAAAA
>NDGM011255707.1:1387-28582 GCA_002564305.1 Octomys mimax | reverse complement strand
GAGAGAGAGAGAGAGAGAGAGAGGCTAGCTAGCTGCCTGAGCTGCTGCCACTCCCTTTGCTCTCTGCTCTTTGCTAGCCACAATGGCCATGAAAGATTGCCCTCTGCCATGTGCCATTCTGCGTTGGAGCCAGCTAGGTATGTACTGAAACCTCCGGTGAGCTAAATAAACCTTTCCTTCCCTAATTTTGAGTGTGTAGTATCTGTCCCAGCAATGAGAGAAGAGTAGCCAAGATACACTGCAAAGAAATATATGCATGTATACATACATATGCACATACATACATACATGCATTATAGTTATCCCTGCTAAGCTACTCTAGCATGACATGTGCATTTCTAATGTTGCCCAACTGACCCCATATTAATGGACTGCAATGTGGCCAAGTACACAGAGACTCAAATTCACATTCTAAGCTAAGTGACACTGACACCTCTTTAAGTCTTGATTTTCTCATTTGTAACATAAGTATGCTCACATCTGCCTCTCAGGGCTTGTGTGAAGGATTTCACAGAATAAACATTAGTGTCTTTCTTGTCTTGTGCAAGTCATACACAGTCTTTGGCTTTTTCCAATTGTATAAAAGCAGACTGGGAAAGAGGGAGGGCTATTTCAGATGTGTGCTTTTCAAGAAAGTTGAGACTGGCTGTGTCCCAGCTGTGGAAAGTTTCTGGAGCTCCTGCCTGCTTGCCTGTCCTAAAGCTTGTGTTGCCTTATTTCTGACTCAGAAGCAGGTTATGTGCTTTTCTCTTTTGTATTCACTGCAGGAGTGGGAGGCTGTTTTGGCTCTAATTTCAGCATCTTGTTATCCTGGGACAGTCACTGAATGTCACAGTACTGGACCCAAATCCATCCAGAACAAGTATTTTTTATGCTGGAAACAAGAACTTTATCTGCAATGATCCCAGACTCCCAGATAACAGCATGTCACACGGAGCCAGGAAGGACAAGGTGGATGATGATGCACAGACTGGTCATATTGTATACTGTGTGCCACAAGTGTCTTACCTTGGCAGCCCTGATGAATGGGCCAATGATGTAGGTAATCTTATATTCTCTATTTCACAGGCGGAGGATTGAGACTCAGAAAGCTGTATCACCTAACCCCCTAGTTTATTAGTGGTACAGGGATTTGAACCCAAAAATCCATCATCTTGGCTATCACACAGGATAGCTCCTCACGGGGCTGATCCAGCTAGAAAACCTGTAATTCTTCAGGTAGATCTTGTCAATGTGTCATGCTCAGATGAAAGTAGCACCACACACACACACACACACACACACACACACACACACACACTAAGACTTCATTCCTCAGGTGATGGGCGTTTTGGTCACTTCCAAGATTTGGCTATCACAAATTGCTAAGATTTCATATTCCAGGACACTTTCTGTATTATTAATCTAATAGCTCCAATTGTGCTTGACTTGCAATAATCACACTTGAAGAAGTGTGCTTGACTTGCACACTTGAACAAGTCCCAATGGAATGGAAAATGTGGGCCTAGATAAATAGATATATGGGAAAAAGTGAAACAGTGTAGAGGTCTTTGGTATTAGGAGTCACACTGGCTGAGGGACCCTGTCTACTAGTGATTGGAGATGACACCAGGAGGTAAGTGAGACCCAAACTAATCCTCAAGTTGAAGGACAGAGCATGAAGCTCAACATTTCTGCATTTTGCAGCACTTTAATGATTATCTGACTATATGTTTCATTTTATGGGACCTATGGAGGCTGCAGCGTGCTTTATTCCATTTTGTGTTGTCATAACAAAACACCTGGCTACTTGGTAAAGAGGCTTATGTAGATAACTGTTTTTAAGGCTGAAAGTCCACAACAGGATGGCCTCACCTGGGCAACCTCTGGTGAGTGTCCTTTGGCTGCATCATAATGTGGCAGATGGGTGTGTACAGGGCACAGAGATGACCTGCTGTTTCCAGCCCCTGTGCCTTTGCATGTGCCACTTCCTCTCCCAGAAAATCCCTTTCCCAGCTCTCACTTTCTTCTCCTGTCAGAAGCCTTTCTGACTCTACCCTACTCCAAGCTTTGGGCAGGGGCAATCAATCACTCCCTCCCCACAGCTACTTCTCTTGGTATGCACTTCTATTATTAATCTTAGCATTCTGGCAATCAGTTGTTTACAGAATGTCTGTCTTCATCTGGGCTGGGTGCACCTCCAAGACAAAAAGCAAGTTTTCTTTTTTATATCTCCCTAGAGCCCAGCACAGGGCTGGTCACAGTGACAGAGAGAAATTGGTTGGTTATGTGCATAATCATTAAGTGAAACTGACATTGTCCAAGCAAAGGCCTCTTGCTCTGTTATTTGAATGCTAACATTTTTAAACATTTACATTTTTACATATGTGCTGTACATAATGATTACATGGCAAGTTGGTCCATGTACATAACACATTTAAATTCTTTTTATTGGAAATTGAGATCACATGTATTGCACAAATAATTACTGCTGAAACTGTGGACACTAAGTTGAGACATCTTTTGCCTATCAAATTATATTTGTTAAAATTAACTAATAAGTACTGCATAGTAACATGCTGAAGTCTTGATCAATAAGTTGATCAAGAAAGAGTAAATAGAGTAGCATTATTTTGTTGGTGATTGCTCATAATCTATTTACATATTAAATGATAATTTTCTAAGAAAGCATGTGATTACTGATCTATTTAATTAAAGCATCCTTCACTCAAACAGGATTCCAGCTAGGTAATCACTACTGGCTTACCCTAGCATCACAAAGATTGAATAATTGACTGGTATATGGGCTTGAAAGATGACTCTTAATCTTCGGCTATAATGAACCAAGTATTCTGCAGAGTGTGTACCACTTGGCTGCTAGTATCTCATTTTGTATAGTCGAGGAAAGTGAGGCACACACGAGAAAGTAGCCTGTATGTGAAAAGTAGGATTTATCTTGAACAAAAATATAGGATTCCATAGTCTAGAATTTTGCTAGTTTTTTCTCCAGAAGGGAACTAACACTTCAAGATTGCCAACATGTTCTAATTATTTTCCTATGCCTCACATAGGAAACAATCCTAAACTGCAGGGGTTCAGAAAATGGTCTTTGAGGTTAAACAACTTTCATTTAAAATAAGCAGAAACAAAAGACAAAGTCTTACAAGAAGAAGTCTTTTGCTCCATTACTGTCTTTCTACTTAGGTTACTAATATGAGGACTGGATGCCTGGTGTAGTAGCAGCTACCATGGGACCATGATGTAATGAACAAATGTACTGAGGATGATAAGACAGAATGAATAAACATGTTTCAATAACCAAACCCCTCAATCTTCGGTCTCACTCAGGTATGCTGGTTTCACTACAAATCGATTTCCTCCAAAGTCTGTGTACTACGCTAGCAGAGCCTCTGCTCTCCCCATTCAATATCTTATTTGTGACTGGGTGTCACTGATATTTGCCTTCAACTCTCACATAGTTGCAGATACACCAAAATGCTGTTATTTCTCATCTACCCTGACTAATGTTTTCAAAAGAAACAATCCAAGGAATTTCTCTTGATGAGTGTTATGGGTGAACTAGTGTCTCCTGTAGATTCATACGTTGAAGTCCTAACTCATACAGGTTGAACATTCCTAATGCAAAATTTGAAAATCTGAAGTTCTCCCAACCAAATCTGATACATATGGATTTCAGATATTCAGATTAGGTATACTCAACTGATAAAATCTATGCAATTATTCCCAAATGGGAACTCCAAATCTGAAATTTGAGCATTTCAAATGAGTACTCAATCTGTATCTCAGAATGTAAATGTACTTGGAGTTTGAAACTTTTAATAGACAAAAAAAATGTCAGTAGGGTAAACTTTAATCAGCATTATTGGTGGCCTTATAAGAAGAGATTAAGATACAGACACAGAGAAAATACCTTGTAAAGATACAGGTAGAAGATAGCCCTTCAGAAACCAAAGAAAGGGAAATCAGGAGATGAAACCAGTCAGCCCCTTCCTCTCATATCTATCATTTCCAAAGATACAAGATAACATGTTTTTGTTGTATAAGGCATTATTTTAACAGTCTCAGAAAACAAATATAGAGGACAATTTTTTGATTGCCTCTCCATTGTGTTGTCTTTGAGAGAAAGATCAATCAAACCCTCATCCTGGGCCCTGTAGGAAACATCATAGCCTTTCTGGTGTGATCTAAGTTTCTTCCTTCCTCCAAAGTGTTATGCATGCATTCTGTGTGTGGAGGTGCAGAGGGTCCTCTTCACCATATGTGGAGTGGAGACCACCTCACTCTAGTGATGTTATGTCATTCTCAAAACTGGCAAGAGTGGGATAAGGACCCAATAATTCTTAAGTTCTCTTCAATGTCAGACCATGCCAATGACTCATTATGTGTCATCTCTGAGACTTGGGTGACCATGGAAAACTAAACCCAATTACTTCTAATCAGCACTTGAGATCTCAAGAAAATAACTTTCCAATATTTGGGGATATGTCTCCATGGTAAATTAGTGGCCTAACATGCAGGGGATACTAGATGGTTTGATCTTCACTTTTTTTTTTCCTCCTTTGAGTAATTTATTTCATTCAATCTTGCAATTTCAAGGCACATCCATTTTCCTTCAAGTATTTATTTTTCATGTTTGACTATTTCTCCATTGTGTAAAAATACATTTTCTGTATCCATTCATTGATTGACATGTAGGTTGCTTCCAAGATTTAGCAGCTTGTATTTATGATGGCATTATTATGTATATGCATGAATCACTACATACCTAGAAGAGGAAGAGTGGTGTGGATTGGAATTTCTAATTTTAGTTTGTTAAGGAATACCCATAGGGGTTTCTATAGTCATTCCAGTAGTTCACATTCCAAATAACTGTTGTAGATCTCCACATGCCTGGCCTCACCAGCATTTATTATTATTGGAGTTCTAGATGATAGACATTTGTTTTGGAATAAATTGGAATCTCAGTGCTATTTTTTCCCCATAATTTTATTGAGAAACAAATAGCAATGAGACAGTTTCAAACCAAGTTGGTAGGACAGTTTCAATTGTTAACACATTGCATACATTCTTCTTAGTGGTTAATTGCTGTACAAAATGCAGACATGATATCCTATTAACAAACACTATTAGAACAAATCCCTCTATTCATTAAGAGAATGCAGCTATATATCTATTCTAACCATTATGAATATACGATACAAAATGGACATTGATCTGTATCCCCTTTTTTTCTTTGGTTCCATTATTTGAATATTATAGGTGTGTTAACTCAGCAAAATACTCTAAAAGAGTCCAGTACTCCATAATATTATTGGGTCTTCCACTTGATCCCCACATTTTTGAGGAAAGAAAGAAAAAGGAGGAAAAGAAGGAAGGACAGAAGGCCAATAAAAAAGAAAGAAAGAAAGAAGAAAGAAAACAAAGAAAAAAAAGAAAGAAACCCCAAAGAAAGGAATTTTGATGGTTCTTAGTTTGCACATCTACATATAAATAATGCCTCTGCACACATGCATGCACACCTGCACATGTGCACATACAGTGTAAGCTGAACAAGCTGAGGGAGTCAAGGAAAGCTCTACTGGCCAGAGAAGATACATTAGACTCATCTATTCATCTCCAAAACTTCCTCAGATTTTCAACTGCTAAAAGTATAATATTTTTATCACTAAGTAAAGTAAAATAAAATATAATATAAAATATTTGGCCATATATGATAGTGATGACATAATATGATCTTGCAAAATTTGGAGAAGAGAATGTACTTCCCAGTCTTAATTGGTCTTGTTTTTGAGGCCAGGTTCTTACAACTCTACCTTGGGAAAAAAAATAAGATAGCAGTCAATTTTCTGCTTACCAAATACACCCACAGTACTATTTTCCCAAAATTAAGAGTAATAGCAAATTTAATAATGAATAAGAAATCACATAGACCTATTTCTCTTACCATTTTTATTTGAAGACCTTAAACTTAGAGCAGATCATATAACTTATCAGAGGTCACCTAGCTTAAGATGGCAATGCCTGTAACTGAAATCAGGTCATCTGATGTCAAAGCTCTTGTTCTTACTCACTAATCCTCACTGGCTGCCAGTTGAAGCAAGGAGAAGGTTGAGACTACAAGCAGCCATTGCTGTGGAGAATCATTCCCCTCACTGCAACACTTGACAACAGTACCTGAGATTACTAATCCATTGTCAGAAAGGGGAAGTTTGCAGCAACTCCTATCATGGCTTAGATCTAAAATTCTCCCCCTCTCCCAATTCTCTTGTATATGGAAGATGATTGGATTGTGGGGGTGCAATACTGATACATGCAATAATTCATCAATTAATACAGAACTGTGTGCTAAAATAAACCTCTTCTCCTTTCAGCTGTGGGTGTTGGGAATTTGTAACAGTGACTACGACAACCCCTGGCTCAGGTTGTTTATGGCAGACTTCAGTATGCTTATTATGGTTTGCTTATTTGTCTTCAAAGTGCTGTGTGCTAGATGTTTGATCCCCATTGTAATGTAGGAACTTGTGGGAGGTGGCTAGCTCATGATATACTGTACTTGAAAGGGAGTGGGTTGAGTCACACATGACTTGAGAGCACCAGAGCAGGTTGTTATACAGCTGAATTACCCTCTGTGCTTTGGCCTCTGTACAAGCCACCTGACCTCGGGCTTGTCTACCACACTGTGATGCAGCCTGTGTCCTTCAGCAGCAGATGATCAGGTGTCAGAGCCATGCTCTTGTACTTTAGAACCATAAATAGGAAGCCTCTTTCCTCTATACCCAGCATTGGGTATAGTTATAGGAACACAGAAATAAGACAGGCAAATATTATGTAAATTATATATATATATAATATATATATATATATATATATATATATATATATAGTTCCTTATGTCCGCTCCAAAAGTAGAAAATTTATCCTAAAATATTAAGGACTTGAAATCAAGACTCAGAGAGGTTGAATGCTTGCCTGATGACACACAGATGGGGAAAAAATGACTTTTTCAGATAGTTAGGGTTCTAAGCCCAAGATATTTCTACATATCCTATAAGCATGCTTTGAACTTTTTCCAGTCTATAATAAAGACTGAGGCTGCATCTGGTTATTTTATTTGATTTTTTAGACTGCCATTCTTTATATCTGTACAGGCTGGCTGGATTAGGATATTCAAAGTTGTTCCACTGACCAAAATTTTTGTTTGAAACCTTGCAGTCTCCCATCCCCCCTCCTTCCAGTGCCACCTGCAGCTCAGAAGTCGTGTGTTTTGTAACACTTTTAGTAATAGGTGACACGTGTCATGGACGTGTCAGTCAGTCCTCCCTCCCTCCTGAGCTTTCAGGAGGTAAAACACTCAGCCTTCCCACAGCCCTGCCCTCCCACTGCTCACTGTATCTGAGGTCTGTCGCTGTCAGTAACCAATACCCTAAGTCAGATATATTTAAAACATTTTTTTATGTTAACAAAAGTGCTCAATCTCTTTGTGTTCTCCATGGTGACTGACATTGTTTCAAAGCAGATTTAGAAACAGTCTTGGTCCTGACATTTATGCTGTAAGTGGGTGTTGTTTATCGCTGAGCAATTAGAGCATAGATTAACATAACATCACTCCTCAACTTCAAAATCTCTGAGTGCTCTGCGAGCAGGTTTTCAAGAGCTCACCCAGCCCTCTTCCCATTGTCTTCTTGCTTCTTCCTCCTCCACACCCATCCACCCACCTGCCTTGAAATATGCTATTTCAAATTTAGAGTTCAAGAAAGTTTGTGTAATCTAAGTCACACAAAGGGATATCTTTTTTCTCTCACTGCAGGAACAGCTCACAATACTTGTGCTCTCAGCATTTTTGACCTTGAAAAGTTAAAGAACAAATCTGTCTCTCCTCTTTTAACTCTTAGAAAAGCTGAGGTCAAGAAGCAAGGATGGGCTGGTTAAGTACCTTTTCTTTAGCAGAATCCTGAAGTCTTGGGTTCAAGGGCACTTTAGTCTTATGAGTTACATTTGTCTTTTCATGAAAAGAAATTTCCCCTTAGGCTGCACTCTGCAAATAGGTACCAGATAAGAGGGAGAGATCCTTAAAAATTGCATTTGTATGGCAGGCTAGAGACCCTACTGGAAATTGTGACAAGCATCTGCCACAAGTCTCTACTGCACAATGGGGACAGCCCTGCGGAAGCAGCAGCTTCAGTTCTCATAGGCATAGCTGATGGCTTTCTCTGCTGGTCTCCAGGCTCCACACTTAGCACATCAAGAATTGTGACTCTTCTCTCCACCTCCACCAGAACCATCCTTCTGTGCTCCAGGGTTAGCCTTTGCTTGGATTTTTGCAATAAACCCCTTGGTCTCATTTCTGCCCTGATCCCCTTCAACAATGCAGCTCCAGTGATCCATTTAATGCATATTGGATCAATCATTTCTGTATCAGGGTCCCCAAAACCACACTCAGGATCATTAATTCACTAAAAGGATTCACAAAAATCAATATATTTTCATATGCAGGGCTGTGAGCTTTTATAGCCAAGGGACACCAAGCACATCCGCACAGGGCAATGGTGCAGTTGGGTGAAGCTATGCCTGGGGCAACTGGAATGAAGTGCCTGGGAAATCTCCTAGAAGAGCCACATGGCATATTGTGCTCCATCCCCCCACCCACAACTTGTTGTGGAATTTTTATACTGAAAATAGGGCCCAGAAGAGGTGATTAGAACAGGAGTTGCCCTTATCTTTGGAAAGATTGAAGGTCAGTTTCATGGAAGTGGGTTTGTTATAAAAGTTTGGGCACCTCTTGCTTTCTTGAGTGTGTTTTCCTTTCCTCAAGAACTGTAAGTCAAACAAATTTTTACTGTTTATGATTGCCCAGTCTTCTGTTTTTTTATTACAGCAGCACACTATTCTGTTAACTTTTTCTGCATAGCTACCCTGTGAAAAACCCTGCCAAGCACATCTCACTTAGAAGAAAGACACTGGTCTTCAGCATGGCTATGTGATTTTGTCTGGCCCCTGTGATGTCTCAGAACATATTTTCTACTGCACTCTCTGCCCCTCACTTCACCCTGGTCTGTCTGGCTCCCTGCTGTTCCCTGAACACACCACCCCTGCTCACACCTGAGCAACTTTGGTTTTTTCTTCTTTTTTTATTATAAATATTTGTTTGTTTTATTTTTATGATATTAATCTAAGTCATTAATATTAACACAAAGGTAATGAATCTTTAAAATATTTCTATAGAATATTATTTACAACTTGAGTTATTTTCAGATATGTCTTTAAATTCAAATTAGCTATTTGATATATTGTAACTAAAGAATAATAAATTTCCAAAATTAAGTACAAAGTATATTCAGCTCTCATATATATTTATATAATAGTATATAAGATATTTATTTCTTATTACACGACCTTATAAAAGGTTACAGTTTTTCTTGATACAAAAATTCCATTTGCCAATTCTATCCTTCTATATACAGTGCTTTACATTTCAAAATCAAGATTATTTAACAGGTCAAAATAAAAGTGGCCTGGGATTTCTCTTTTTGCCTTAATAATTGGGAAGAAAAGAGAATTCCAAAACTAAGACATTCAGTTAAAAATATGTTTCCCTGTCTACTTCAATCCTCTTTCAAGTCAACCTTTCCAGGTCCAATATCAGCAATAAAGATTTTACGACACTATGCTACATTTTTATTATTTCACTGAGAAAAATAATAATAAAAAAGATTAAGATCTGTTCCCCTTTTCACCATTTTAAGCTTTGTTTCTGGTTCACTTTCAGAAATGTGGTCCCCCTCCATCATCTCTAGTAGTGTTCACAACTCTGTCTCCTGCCACGACACTTCCTGTGCTTTTGTCTGTTATTTCTTTCCTTATCACTGCTCAATATATTTTACTATTTATTTTAATTATCTCTGCATATTTTGTTTGTCGCCTAAAATGTCTCTGTTCTTAGAATAGAAATTAAGAAATCTGTGCTCATCTAATGTTCTACTGCCCTGCAGTATAAGAAAGGGTGAGAGTTATATCACCAGACTGGTGCTATTTCCAGATCACACTTAGTGCCGGTATCAGCATAAAACTCTGACCTTGTGTCTTCTTCTGTTAAAGGAGGATATTAATCATGTCTGCACCCAATGGTTCTCATGCTTGTGAAGGTCATGCATGTGCACAAGGGTCTGAAGGTAAGGATGCTATGCACATTGTTTATGTTGTTTCTCTTCATTAAACATTCATTATCTTGAGATCATTTTATGATGAAAGATCTCACATAAAGAAGAGAGATAATACAATATACGTCAATGTATCTGCTACTCAGAATTAGTAATTAACAAGTCAAGCCAATAATCATTTTCCATCCATGCTTTCCCCTTAATTTCTGCATTTCTGGTACATCGGTTATTTTGAGGAAAAGCCTACATAAGCCTGTCCTTTCCTTCACATATCTTTTAGGGTGTGTCTGTAAAAGAGGATCATCTTTAAGAACTTATGTATGATACTATCAAAGCCCAGAAGAAGACCACTGCTTCCCTCATTAGTGTCCCTCCTCATTTCTTGGACAGGCAGCATCCAGAATGGTTTGCCCACTGGTGGGCAGGTCATCCAGGGCACCAGCTGCGCTGCTCTGGATCACAGACTTGAAGCCATCACTCTCTTCTGCTCAAGTCTTTGATGGCTCCTACTGCAGCCCCGAATCTGTTGCCATTTACCCTGCTGTGCATTTCATCATCTGGCCCAGCCCTTCTCTCCCAAGACAGCTTTGCCTATGATAGCTTTCAAACCCCATCTCCATTAGTCTGGTTTCAGATCCTGATTTTTCTCTGACCTTTCATCTCTGCTATTCCTTCTGCCTGGAGTGTCCTTTGCTTTCTTCATTACTGGTCATTGCATTTTCCACTGTGCTCCCGAGGTAAGACAGCCAGTCCGTCTCCAGGGCCCCCACCAGCCTTGTATAAACTCTGGTTTTCCAGTCATCATGCAGCAGTTCTTAAAGATTTAGACATGGAGACTGTTTTTAAATGGGAGCAAAATAGAAAGGCTCAAGATACACAAAAGTTTAGCATATCATTGAAACTTGGAGAAATGATACCAACTGTGAAAGGTTATAGAAAGATCATTTGCTTTTTTGGCTTTAATTCCTTTAAATTATAGTTATTTTTGTTTTCCTGGTATTCCAAACATTTTATTTGTGATAAGTGTTGTATCCTCAGGGTGTGGAGGCCCCACACTAGAGTGACTCATCACTTAAAAGATATAAAGGGGAACTGAGGAAAGATTGAGTGTTCCATTTCCTTGGAGAAGCTCTAGTCTTCACAGTCAGCTTGGATGTTACCTCCAGGCTTCTAGTGCAAACTCTCCGGCTTCCATGTTGGATCCTTCAGCCTTCTCGTGTAGACTCATCAGCTTTCTATCACAGACCCACTGGCCTCCTGATATGAACTTTCACAGAACACTGCAGTGAGCTCCAGATCTT
This sequence comes from Octomys mimax, assembly GCA_002564305.1. Lineage (NCBI taxonomy): Eukaryota > Metazoa > Chordata > Mammalia > Rodentia > Octodontidae > Octomys > Octomys mimax. The sequence continues at coordinate 17,124 of NDGM011255707.1, read as the reverse complement.
GGAATGAATCCTTCAGTCTCCAGTGTGCAGATGCCCCCCTCTGCATGCTTCCTCAACCAACTATGTGGCTGACCATCGTAAGCCAATCTTATAATTTCTTATTCATTTGTACACCTTGTGTTATAGCTGTTCTTCTAGTAAAACCCTGACTGATACACATTTCCTTCCTTAATTTTGGGTGTCAGGTATTTTGTTCCATCAATGAGAGAAAAGTAACTGAGACAACCTTATACACAGTAAGTATGATATGATGTCGCAATTATTAGCTCCAGATGGGCACTACAATCATCATCCATGTTTTGCCTTGGGTTTCTGTTTATGTCCCTCTTATCTGGTCCTATAGAAAGTTTGGAAAGCCCAGAATATGTAAGTGAATATGTTTCCTTTAATTTGAATACCAGGAATAAAGCATTTTTGATGATTTATCTTAAATATGATTAGAAACAGTGGTATACAATAATTTCATTCTTTTTTACCTCATCAAATTTTATAACTCTGTTGAGGCATAACTGAGAGGAAACCCTCACACATCTAAAGTATAAAATTTGAGCTCAGTCATATTCACATTTGATAGCATCACTATAATCAAGTTAATAAAAATATTCATCACCTCAGTTTGTGCATCTTCTGTGTCTATCATTTATCTATATCTTTCTATCATCACTTATCTCATATATCTGTCATTTATCTGTGTATTTACCTATCTATCCATCTTATCTATGTGGTGAGGTGGCTAACATAACCCTATCTTTATAAAAATTCTGAGTCCACATAACCCTATGGTTAAGAATAAGTACTTTGTTACTCTTACAACTTTTCATCCTGTAAAACTATAACTTTACATCCTATAATTGTCTGTATCTCTCATAGTTACCCTTTTGTGATTTGCCTCTCTAGCTTGCTTATTTTGGAAACTTCATGTCAATGTAATATTATTTGTTATCCTATGGCATAATTTATTTAACCTAGTGTCTTCAATGTCTGTGTTTTTCTAAATGATAGAAGCTCCTTTTATGTTAAGTAATATTCTACAGTATGTGTATACCACTTTTTAAAAATCTGCACAGATATTTGGGTTTATTGGAAACTTTGGACACTGTTGTTGGAAATGTAGAGAGTTTCAGCCTCTATGGAAAACAATATGTAACTCCTTAAAAAGTTAAGTAGACTTGCTGTGATTCAGCAATACTTATTCTTTTTATTTTTTATTTTTAAAGAGATTAGGAAATGTTATTAAAACAAAAAATTATAAATGATATAGAATTTCATTAAATAATATGAACAGTATTTGTTGTATTGCATAGTGTTGTCTTCAAATTAGTTGTTCAGATTACCAGATATGTGAGTGAAAAATTGGAAGAAAAAAGAAAAAAAAAGTACTAATTCTTCTAGGTTTATGTTCAAAAGAATTGAAATCAAATTCTCAATACACTATGATGTGCATTGTAGTATTATTAACAAAAGCTATGTACCTTGATATACCATGATGATTTCCTTCACTATTTAGTTCCTGTGCTTGGCATTTCTTTCAGGCAAGGGCTGCATCTTCTTCATTTTGTCTCTACAGAGTTTGAATGTGCCCAAAATACAGGGTGAAGGGCCAAGGGTATTGAATCAATGCATAAGGACATTAACAGATGGATCCATGAAAAAAGAAAAAGCTCAGAAAGATTAGAATCTGAAGCTTTGTTCTGTCTTAAGTTCCAACATTGCTCCTTTTTGCATCCTACTTTTAATCCAGCTATCTTGTACAGTTTGCTTATTTTTCTTCACTCTAGTGCAAGTCAGGATTTTTCATCCTGAATAATTTAATGCAGGGTCTCAGAGGCCAATATCAAGCCTCATAGGCTGCTCCCTGCTCCCTGGCCTCAGTCAGACAGGCACTGACTCCCTGTGATTAATTGCCTGAGACACCTCTTCTCTCTGAAAGAGAATCTGAGCAGAAGGGTGGCCTAAGGAATGCCTGAGGCCATGACCCTCCACCCAGGACCTGAATGGGAAAAATTCCTATGCTAGAAATGTTACATGTCCACTGGGTTGGTGCTGTAAACCACAAGGAATCAAAACACAGAGGCATGAAGGTTGGAAATGCTTCCTCTAGCTTTTATTTTTCTTCACTTAAGAGAATAAGGGATTGTTTCTTGGGGGTCAAAGGTAGCAGGGTGGCTTCATGATGCTAAAGACCACTTTCTCTTTTGTGCTGGGTTGGACACAGGGAACCTTACATTGGCAATACCTTCTGCTCCTCCCAGGAGCTTTCCTCACTTCATAGCAGCACAACTGATGGTAAATGATCATGATGTAGAGGACAAGCGAAAGCTAGAGTCCAGCCCAAGGTCTGCTCAGTATTCTTTCTTGCAGAATAGAGCTCTTCATCCTACAGGTTCAACTTTTTTAAGAAATAAAATTGATTTACTGTTTGGAGGTAGGATAATTGAAATTTAGAAATAGAAAACTATAAAAGAATAAAGTAAAATGAAGAAGTGAGTGCATCTTAGTTGTATAAATTAAAATGATTTCATGAAACTTCTCTTTTATATCTATATACATATATAAAGATATACTATACTTTGATATAAAATGTTTTTTGTAGTGTGTATTAATCACCTTTTATAAAATATTCCTTTCTGAAATGTAAACTGCATTCTATTAGGATCCAGCTAAGGGCATGTTCAGTTGATAAGCTTTTCCTGTTTCTTCAAGATTTTTATTCCCATTACTAACTTCTCATAGTTTGACTAATTATACAGTCATTTGTGAACCTAAATCCACTTTCTGAATCTATTTTCAAATTTGCCTGATTAGTCTTGAGTCAATCCTCTTCTATTCCATTCATATGGACTATTTTCAATTCCATATCACTTAGATTAGCAAAACATGAGTTTCTACTATGAGTAAGCCTCTTCTAAGCACACAAACAACACAAAGAAATAAATTTGAAGAGTTGCTAACCAACATATGGTATATAAAACTTCATTTCTTTTTTTTTTCTTTCTTTTTTTTTTTTTGATAAGTTTAGCCTTCCCTAAAGGTGGGACTGGCATGGCATGTGGTGCTGGGGATCAAATTGTGGTCCTCTGAGCCTGCCTAAGCTTGCCTAAACAGATGCTTTAGACTGCTGAGCCATCTCTCCAGCCCCTAAAACTCATTTTCTTTGGAGTAGAGTTTTGGCACATGGAGGCTCAGGTTCAAATTCAGAGACAATACCTAGAAAGTGCTTAGGGTGGTACCTGGCACAGAAAGAGTGATCACTTTATTGTAGATAAATAATCGCTTTACTCCTATTGTCTAAACTTTCCTTCACACCAAGGTTGATATCCCTGCAGTTTTCAGCCTCAGAGAAGAGCCATTTGGTGGTTGTAGCTGGGAACTTGGATAGGGCCTGGGTGGCTGGATGAGGATGGATATGGTACAGCCCCACCTTTGGAGCATTGCATTGCGCATGGGCATCAGGAGTCCTCTGTTCATAAAGAGTTGTTAAATCTGCTGGAAGAAAATGAAGGAAAGACTAAAACTTGAGCTCTGGTCTGTTGTAAACTCTGTTAGAATTAGGTTATGAAAGAAAGTGATAACCAAGGACTATCGTCAGCTCAATAACATACTATAAATAAGGCGAGGACATCATGGGTTGGACAGAATCAGAGCACAGAGGATCTGTAGATTACTCAGAAACTGCTGTGCAATATTGGAAGTTAGTATTGTATCCTAAGTATGTAAATTCTGTGACCAAATTGCCCGAATTAAAATTTAAACTTATGATTACTAGCTATGATATGTTAGACAGGTTATTTGATCTTTTTGGGATTTAGTTCTTAATTTTAAAGGGTTAATAATGAGTGCCTACTACTATGCTGTAAGGGAGGTTTGAGTGCATTTTCACCTGTAAGCCTCCTATAACACCATCTAGCATGTGACTAATGCTCATTAGAACCTAACTGTTGTTGTTATTATGATTTTGTTAATTAGAATTCTAGAATGGGTTTAAGAAAAGAAGATAAAAGGATTTACTAACTCACAACCCAATGTTCTGAGCAGAACTGTCATTGTGCCTAAATAGCATCATCGGATTCTGCTCCATCTTCTGTCTCTGCTGTCTTTTGTGGTGGGAGTTCTATGTAGTCTTTTTGGTGTAACAATAAAAGTAAAAGCTAACAACTCCTGGCTTTCCTTACCTGCTGGACCTCAGTGGAACAAGAAATCCAGTTAAAGTCACAGGGAAGATTCTAATTGGTTCAGATCATATTCCCACCAACCCCCGAGCCAATCCTGTGTCCAATGGATGGAGTCTGCCCCGCCTTAAACTCATCCTCAGAGTGGAAGGGGTGGGTTCTTGTAGGGTAACTGAAAGAGAAAAGAAGCTAGAGACAGGCCTGGCAAACAATAAGTGCCCTGTTGCAGATTCCTCAGGGGAGCACTGATTCCTGCAAACATCGTCCAATACAGCCCAAAGGTGTTCATTATTCCCATGGCCACTTCAGCTCCCCAATCTCTCCGCATGCTATTGCTTCTGTACTTTTCCATCAGCCATCGTCACCTGTCTCACATGTATGGATGTGCCCTAGAGCCCACATTCTTCAAAGGTCATTGCAAGTATCACATTCTCTCACCTCATCAGCAGGTCAGTGGATAAAGAAAATGTGGCACATATTCACAAAAGAACACCATCCATGGCCTACAGCCATTCCTGACATGGCCAGTCGATAGTGCTCTCTCCCACTGTCCTTGCTCCCACTCATTCTCAGATGCTATGCCTGAACAGTGTACTTAGCTCTTCAGCATTTCCCCCTCTCTATGTTAGGGTCTGATCTCCCTCTCTCTAAATTATTAGTGACATTCAACAATCTTTGAACATAATACTTTATTAGGTCAGCTCAGCAAAGTTTTATTAAATTGTAAATAATAATAATAATAATAATAATAATACCAGCTATTCCTTGAGCAGTTTGTCTTCAGAATACACTTTGCTCTCCTGACATTTTCATGTTTAGTACATTATTTGAAATTTGTGATAACTGTGAAATATCAACAAGCTATGTATCTTTAGCCACCTCCAGAGGTGGAAGCATTTGACTAGGAATTCCCCATTCTAGAACTTTCATAACTTGGATTTTTTTCGTAAGATTGGCAAAGTGAGGCTTATACATCTTTGACACAAATATACAATCAATATTGCTTTGCACTCTCTGGCAGTGTCCTCCACATCACCATTGTCATTCTCCTTGTTTCCAGACATCCTGAACCCTGATCGGGCACTGCATTACTGCATGCTATTCCACTGCACAGCGAATTTTCAGCAGCACAACTGTGACTGTGTCCAGCAGAAACCTGAGCTACTTCCATGAGTTATCCACATCTATGAATGCTTGTCTTCTAAAGTTCACAATTGGAATGTTCATAAATCAAGAACTTATGGACATTCATGTATTGGATGGGTCATGGGAATGTACTGACTTAGTCCCTGTGGACTGAGCACTCTAGAGCAACTTGCTTCCTCTATCCCTTAGTGTCCCTCCTCTGAATAACAAAGTGGTACGAGATAGACTGCAATGGTTCTTCCAGTCTCGGTCCTTACCCAAAGAGTTGAAGCTAGTTAGGGTACAGAGGACCAAGACACCACTGTTATCCCCCCATGCCCTCCTTCATTCCCCCTATAATGAGTTCTCCATAAGTAATTTCCCCTTTATTTTGTACGTCTATTTTTTACCTATAGACTTGAAATGAAAAAGTATTAATGCAAGAACTAAGGGAAATGAAAGAATTCAACCCAGTGTCAAAGTAGCAAAGCCTATATATAAAAAATTAGAAATTTTGAACTTTGTGTTTGAAATTTTTCTATTAAACAATCTCCCCAGATAAAACTGGCTTTGCAAATCAATATGCTGCACATTATCCTTGTCTTAATGATCTCATGTATTCAGTTAGTTCCTTTTTGATTGTGTGCCTTAAAATTCTGAAGAAATTTCAAAATTCCCATAAAAGATAGACATATTTAACTAACTTGTGTACCCCTAAACTGTAGGAGCTATTATTATTTTCATGTTACAAATAAGTAAACTGAGAGGTGGAGAGATTTCTCAAGGCATACAACTGACAAAAGAGATGCCCTGGATCTAGGCAATGGTACTTCTCACCTAAAGCTCTTGGCCACTATCCTGTGCTGGCTGCAAAGCCTTCTGAATTCTCCTCGTTTTCTCCTGGAAGCAAAGGAGATCTTTCTGTATATGCAACATAATATGTTTCACACTTGAATCATCAAATTATTTTTGTAAAATTCAGACTTTTTCAGTGTTCAGGTGAATCTGACGTGAAGGGTTAATTAACTCTTCTTCTAATACCCTGTGAACTCAGAACTCATATGGTGGGGTCAGGAGAGGGCTTTACCCTCTGGTATGTCTCCATTAGCAGCCAGTGATGAACTAGATTTGCTGCATTTAAAAAATTAATTCTTCTCTCAGCCCAGAGAGAACATGATGGGATTGAGTTGCTGACTGCCAATCAAACAGTCACAGCTTGATAGAAAAAGAGCAGAGTAATCCCCACATCTTTTTTCTCTTCCCTGGATGTGCTGACTCTGCCTTTGGGGCTGCATCTGTTCTAGTGCTCTGCTTCTCAGGTCCCACAAAGGGAGTAAGTTTGCTCTATCCTGCCTTTCTGCTTTGTGTTTGTCTTGAAACCAGCAGATTACGAGCTGAAACTTCTGGAACCATGAACAATAAGTCATTTTCTCCTCTAAGTTATGATACAGGCACTCTGGCTCATCCACAGAAAAGCTAACCAGTACACTTTTCTGAGGTATCTTATTCTACCAGCTTTTTCCTCTTGGAGATTTCTCCTACCTATAATAGAACAGTATCCCTTAACAGTTCTCTTAAACTTCCTGTGATCTTTCTCCTGACACATTCTGCCTGTTTGGTGGCCTCCTTTCAAATACTTTTATCTCTACTTGTCCACTACATAGTTCCTGCTTCTAGCCCAGCTTTGTCCTCTGTGGTCTGTCCCCAGGCTCCCAGAGGCTTCAGGATCCTCAGACTGCATCTGTCAAGAAAGACTCCACCACTCCCTCCTCTGGGCTCTGTGGCTCAGTGAATGGGCCCATCCTCCATCTGGTTGGCTGAGCACAGACGGTTCTTAATCTATTTCTCTATATCTAATCACTTCGTCAAGACTCTGGATTCTATTTCTTGTGTGTCTCTCACATCCTTCTCTGCCAATTCTTTCCTACCAACAAAGTGAACTTCTGTCTTTTCATTTCCCAGCTGGACTTCCCCATTGATCTTCCTGTCACCAAAGCTAACTGAAATTCATCCTTCTTAAGGAAACATAAGTGATTGTTATTAATGGGAAGAAGATACTAATCCTTTTCTGATAGGGACAGCAATGACTTGTTGGTGTCTTTAGTTGCACACTAGGGGATCAAATTCTCTATTTATTCAACTGGTTAGTTCACCTACATGACCTTGACCTGCCTTCTCTTATCTTCTGCAAGCACACACATACATGCACAAGCATCCACATATGCAAGCATTTCTAACATTTTTGACTTTGTGACTATGCTAACTATTGAGACCTAAAACTCTTGACCACTATCTTCTGCTGGCTGCAAAGCCTCCCTGTCTTTACACACTCTATGTCCGTTGACTAGGCTTAGAAACTCAAGGTTTATCTTATCCTTTCAAATTCTATGGCGATTGGTTATTGCTGTTTAAGATTCTCATCAGCCTTATGGTACCATTTGCTTCTTGTATTAGATGTTTCTCATTGACTACAGAGACCCTGTATTATTAATCTGGAGGATCAGGGCCTGACTCCACACTGGACACTGCATAGAGGAACCAGGGAATCTGACAGTCTCTAGAAAGACAGGCCTTTAACTTTTGGCCTTTCTAATACCCCATTTTCCCACCACAGGTTCTCTTGAAACATATACTACCAAAGTTCTGTAGTAATTTTATCCTATAGTGAGAGAAAGATAGATGGGGAGACACCCCCCCCACAGAGAGAGAGAGAGAGAGAGACAGACAGACAGACAGACAGACACACAGACAGGCAGAGACAGAGACAGAATTGCTAGAAAAAAATTTATGGAAAGGAAAAGATAATGCTTAACTGGTTTTGTCACCTTTTTTCTTCTTAATTTCTTTCTTTTTTTCTTCTTCCAATCTTATGTGCATCTATCTGGTGATATGAATAACTGGTTTGAAGACAGCACTATGCATTGCAACAAATACTGTGAAATTCATATTACTTTGTTGAGTATAATTCTTTTTTTAAATGTCTGCAAATATTTTTATTTCATTCTCACACATTATAAAGTTTGGCCTGGTATAGAATTCCAGGTTTAAAATAATTTTGATGTAGAATTTTGAAGATATCATTTTTTAATCTATCATCCAGTACTTTTAGTGAGCCATCTGACACAAATCTTATCCAAGTGCTTTCTTAATCTTATTGGTTTGTAGATATTATTCTCATTTTGCAGTTAAGATCTGTCTGTGCCCTTGCAAGTCCCAAATTGCATGAGGTCATGTGTACTACACATACCTTTTCATTTGTTTTGTTTGGCATTATGAATGAAAGACTAAATTAATTAACTTTGAGTATATGCCACTCTTTGTGTGTAAGCAATGTACCATGCTTGGATAAAATTATTTATTTATTTGTTTGATACAGGGTCTCACTATGCAGCTCAAACTCTTAGTGATCCTCCTGTCTCAGCCTCTCCAGTGCTGGGATTACAGATATGCACCACTTTTCCTGAGTTCAGTGGCTGGCTTGGCACGGGGCTGGCATTGCATGCAGTACCAGGGATAGAACTCGGGTCCTTGTCCTTGCCAGGCAGGCAGTTAGACCACTGAACTATCTCCCCAGCCATTGAGTAAAATTGTGTATCACTTGTAATTTTAGTACTATTTTGTACTGTCTTTTAAAAATTAAAATGAAAGAATAAATTTAGGAAGCTGCAAGAATTTTCTTAAATGAATTTCTCAAAAAAAGCTTGAAGTCTTTGTGCAAAATTTTAATGCAAAATTTTGCTTCCAATGAACTTGCAGCAAAACAGCTATTTGGATATGATGAATTGGGGAGAAATAAATTAATCTCTGACTTTACTTCTAGCTTCTAGCCTTAACCATGAAGATAAATACACATTTCAGGACTTTCATTAATATCTTAAAAACAATATAACTGTGATCAAGATTCTAGATAACAGGTACTATTAATATATTGTTAGTAGAAACATAATTTCATATAATATTTATGGCAAGTAATTTTCATATTAACTTCATTAAGCATGTGTTAGTCAGCTTTCCTTCACTGAGATAAAATCCCTGAGATGTCCAAGGTTAGTTTATTTGGCTCACAGCTTTAGGAGTTTCTGTCTGTGGTTTCAGGTCCTGTTTCTTTAGTGATTGCCATGATGCAGAAGTGGAAAGTAGAGGGTTAACAGAGAGCCAGGGACTTCAAACGTGCAGAATTCAAACACCACCTTGCACCCCATTTTATGGTGGAAAGTGTGTGGTAGGCCCAGCAGTGCAATTCGTAGTAGCTAGAAAATGTCAGAAAGAAAGATGAAAGGGACAGGGTTCTGATATCTCTGTTAGGTCTTGCATCTCAATGCCACCTCAATGCCTCATGCCATCATAAGTAAAGCTATTCAGAGGTAGCTAGATCTATGTTAAAAAAAAAAGATCTATGGTATGTGACACTGTGATCAAGGACATGATGCTGGGGTTGATTTATGTTGCAACACTGGGATTAAGGAATTTCTCCTTGTGGCTATGTTTGTTTGTCTGTAAATGAACAAAGAAATTTTTCAAAAGTGCTAGAATGGCAAATGCCTCATGTATTGCGTTTTGATGGCAATCATATGGCTTTGGTCTCTTCATAGCCTGTGGACAAATGAACAAATGAAGTTTGGTGAAGTAGATGTTTTACAAGACGATTGTTTTCAAAGAACAAGGCAAGCAGCTCTGCCAAGGAGTTTAACACATTCTGATGTCCTCCAAATGCTTCTTTTTCTTATTCCCAAATCCTTCACCTCACCAGCTCTCAATTTTTCATCTTTAAAATGAAAGTAAGTGTCACAACCTGTAAGACAGTTAACTAGACAAAAATAAAGGTTTAACATAGAGCCAAGGACTTCAGATATGCAGAATACAACCTCCCCCCATTTATAAGCACATTATTTTTAAAAGTTTACATAAGTTCAGAAATCCAGCAGCTTGGAAAAGGCCTTGTGTTTATCATTAAAATGTCTATAGAATTCGTTCCAATGTGGGATCCTAAACATTTCCAAGTCTAAAGCCCCTAGATACTCATGTTTCCTAGTCCAAGGTCCCATCAATGTCAAGGTCAGTTTTTCTGCACACAAAACAAACACAGATGAAGTGGCTGTGTATCGCAAGCACTTTGTCAGAAACTGGAACTGGCATTTGCCACATGGATAAAACATGACATTGGCCTTTTTCATAAGTTACTAGGTTTATAACTTGCTAAACATTTTACCCAAATGTGGGAACTGAAAAGCTCAACAAAATAATTACATATATGAAAAGATCAAACAAAAAATACCTGTTAAAAGAAAGCCATTGTAGCTGGCAGCACGTAAAATTGATAATCATATTTAAAAGTTGCATAGCAGCAAGATGATTTTCTGCTAACTACTGAGCAGTTTCATTTAGAAGGAAAACAATATTTGGAATAATTAGAAGCACATTTTATACACTTTTAAACGTTGGAATATTAATTGGAATGCCAGATTTATAGCAATGTGCATCTTTAATTCTCCAGGTAATCTGTCAGTTAGCTTATGATAAATGATTTTTAAAGCAAATATAAAAATATTGTTAATTTATAATTTATTGATATTACTGTAATTGAAAATGTTATGGAGATTTTCAATTTTATCTTGTGTAGAAAAAATGTATTAAGTAAAATTATCTGAATAAATATTTCCCCAAAATTAAAAAAAAACATGACACTAAATTATTGCAGTAATTGTAATCAAATGAATGCTGTTCAGAAAGGAAATAATGGGTGGAAAAATCCACTGTCACCAATTGTGTAGGTTATGTGGGAGATGATTTTTAGCACATATCAGAACAGAATAACCTTATCTTGTGATTTTTATGCTTTTTAACTTAGTTTAGTTACAGCGTCTCAACACCTGGACAGAAAGCTGTATTCATATAGAAGCTGCTGTACTCACAGCCCTTATTGTTTTACATCTTTTTCTGTGAATCTCAGATCCCACCCCCACCACTGGATCTATTGTTCATGCCTTGCTCACTGAAGTGTCGAATGTAATGCATTAGTGCACAAGCTCTACTAAGACATTTCCTTCAATAATACCTACTATCTTCAGGGTGAAGTATAAATTAATGGCTGGCATTCAAGCTATTTCTTCATTTTCTGTACTGTTCTATTAGAACAACCTCTAAGTTCCTGAGCCATAATTTATTACTTATATGCATTAATCAGTTTTTGCTATGTAGTCAGCATCATTAAAATCTCAGGTGACTTATAATATCAGATACTATCTTCTTGCTCTCAGGTATATGATTCTCTTGGGGGTCCTGTGGTCTAGCTGGACTCAACTCTCAGAGTTGACTGGATTCAAGGATGTTCTGCTTGGTCTTCAAATTGGGAGACAAACTGGAAGTCTAGTGCCTTGCCAAGATCTTTCTGAGGGACAGTTTTTGAGGGGCATGCTCTTATCCCATGCACATTTTAAGCTTTTTCTGCACATGGATACATAAAATAGGAAGAGGATAAGGTCTGGGCACAAAAATCCAAATGATCACATTAAGAAACCTTAGCTCTCCAAATCTTGTTTTCTCATTTATACAGTGAAGGTGTGAACACAATATGTAGTTAATAGAGATTAAATGAGGTTAGGATGGTAAAAGTGTCTTTTACACTATGAATAACAATAGAAGACTGTTGGTATCTTTATGATAGGTCCAATTTTTGTTTTATATTTAATATACACAATAATTGTACATATTTATGGGGCACAGTGGAATAACTTGGTGTGTGGATGCAATGCATTATGGTCAAATCAGGGTAGTTAACCATTTCTTTCTCCTTAAACATTTACATTTTATTCATAGTTTATTTCCAGTCTTTTCTATATGGTTCATATACTATAGGAGAAGGAATCAATGAATGCAAAAAATGAACATGAGTGTCCTAGTTACACTTCTTTTGTTGCTGGGACAAAATACCTGTCACCCAAAACTAAGAAAGGAAAGGTTTATTTCACTCATAATTCATGGACATTTCAGTTTATACTGAACTGGCTCCAAGGCAGACTGGCACATGGCAGAGAGAAGCAGTTAATGCTGGCAAAACATGGCAAAATGGCAAGAGCAAAAGGGCAGGAGCAACAGCAACAATACCCACAGAGAGCAAGTCTGTCTCCCTTAAGTTGCCTTCAGGCTGTCTACCCCAGGCTGGATGCAGTACTCATGCTCATAATCCCAGCAGCACTCTCACTCATAATCCCAGTGGATCATGAGTTAATCCCAATCTCTAGAAGTCTGCCCCATGACTACATGAGGCTTTGGGGGACAACTGGACACAAATCATAATAATTGGAATGGACAAAAAGTGATGAAGATGACCAGATTTCTTTTATTTTTTTATTTGCTGATTTAAGTTAAATTTATTCAAAACATTTGAAAGTGAGCAGAAATTAAAGAGATCGAAGTAAATAAAAAAACCAAAAATAGTAAGAATGACATCAATAAGAAATCACAAAGAAGCCCATGATCATAACATACACTCTTTATTAAACAGTTAAAATGTTGCATATTAAATAAAATGAGAATATCATGAAAAACTAAAAGAAATGAACTATTTTCTGCATAAGTACTTTCTGTCATAAAACCCTGTACATATTAAGTGACCAGATTTCTTAGCACTCTGAATGTACCTGAAATCAGCCATACTCTTAAACACTGACTTTTCTGTTACATGTGACAATGTGTTGCTGTTCTTATTATTGTTTCTTCTTCTTCTTCTTCTTCTTCTTCTTCCTTCTTCTTTCAAACGTGTCATATTTAGTTCCTATATTTCTTATTTTAAAGAGAATAAAATGATATATAATATATTAGAAATAACACATAATTTCAAAGAAACCCGAATATGACAGGAATACAATAATGGTTGTTATTTTGTACATTATTGTCCTAAAAGTAATTGTTCAGATTACCAGATATAAACACATGAAGTTGGCCATAATAAAAATTTTAAGCACTAACAGCTTCTTTCAAAAAACTGATAGAAATTAATAGTACAATCATGTTAGATATTCTATGTATATACATCCATGTTTCTTTTTATTTATGCAATAAGGAATAAAAACGGGTGAAATTACTATAGATCCTGTGAAAAATTCAGAAGATCATTAATACTTACTTTGAAAAACTTTACTCTTATATGATGGAAAACAAATACATTCATAGATTCTTAGATACATATGATTTAACAAAACTGAAACAAGATTTAAAAATTATGAATAAACCAATATCAGTTAATAAGATTAAAAATGTAATAACAAGTTACCAACAAAGAACAGCCCAGGTTCTGATAGATTCATGGCCAAATTCTATAAGAAATTTAAAGAATATTTAATGCTGACACTCCTCAAATGCTTCAGTGAAATTGAAAGAGAAGGAATTCTCCTATATAATTTCTGGAAGCAAGTGTTACACTAATACCAAAAGCAGACAAAGACCCAACCAAAAAAGAGACTTACAGGTCAATTTTCCTAATGAACATAGATTCAACAGTGCTTAATGAAACACTAACAAATAGGAATCAGAAAATCATCAACATTAAGTACCATGACCAGGTGGGATTCATCTCAGGGATGCAAGAATGGTTCAATATATGAAAATTTATAAATATAATACATAATATCAACAAAGCCAAAGACAAAACTATATGATAATCTCAATATAGATGCACAAAAGTCAAACACTTACATAACCCCTGAAGAAAATTGGAATAGATGGTCTTTACCTCAATCTGATAAAAGCCACCTATGACAAACCAATGACCAACATCATTCTATATGGAGAAAAACTGAAATCTTTCCCTCTAAAATCAGGTACAAGACAAAGATGTCCATTATCACCATTCCTATTCAATATGGTTCTGGAAACATTAGCCAGAGCCATTAGAAAAGAGAAAGAACTAAAAGGGATAAGAATTGGGCAGGAAGAAGTTAAATCATCATTATTCACAAATGAAATGATACTCTGTATGGAAGACCCAAAACCTTCACCAAGAGACTTCTTGAATTGATAAATTCAGTAGCACAGCAGGATACAAAGTCAACACCCAAAAACTCAATAACATTCCTATTTACAAACAAGAAAGTAACTAAGCGAGAAGTTAAGGAAACCACATTCTTCATAGTAGCATCAAAAAAGAAAAGAAATACCCAGCAATGAATTGAACAAAGGAAATAAAAGATCTATACAGTAAAATTACAATACTCTGAGAAAAGAGATTCAAGAGGATTTCAGAAAATGGAAAGGCATCCCTTACTCATGGATAGGAAGAACCAACATTGTGAAAATAGATAAACTCTCAAAACTGTTATACAGTTTTAATACAATTCTGGTCAAAATATCATTATCATACCTCACTCATCTAGAGAAAACATTTCTAAAATTCATTTGGTACCAGAAAAGACCTAGAATAACAAAAGCAATCCTGGCCAACAAACAAAAGGCAGGAGGAACAATTCCTGACTTGAAATCATACTACAAAGCTACTGTGGCAAATCAACATGGTACTGGCAAAATAAAAAGAAGAAAAAGAAAAAAGAAACACATCTGAGAATCAATGGAACAGATTAGAAGATACAAGTGCTGCAAACATACTCAGCCAACTTATCTTTGACAAAGGTCCTAAATATGTTCACTGGAAGAAAGGTAGCCTCTTAATCAAATGGTGCTGGAAAATCTGGCTTTCCACAAGCTAAAAACTAAAACTAGGTCCATGTCTATCATCATGCATTAAACTAAAGTAAAAATAGATAAAAAATCTAACTATTAAAACAAATCTACTGGTAGAGAAAGTAGGTGGAAATCTTGACATAGGGTTAGGAAGAGATTTTTTGAGCTATAACAACAACAACAAAACCATGGGAAATACTGAATCAACAACTGGGATCTCATCCTACTGAAAAGGTTTTGCATATCAAATGAATTCATCAATGAATTGAAAAGAAAACTCACAAATAGGGAAAAAATTCTTAGCCATCAGTCCCACAGACAAAGCACTTCTATCTAGAATATATAAAAAAAATAAAAAGAAGCTTACCCCTAAAATTCAAAGACCCAATCCAAAAATGGACATCTGAAATGCATACTTCTCAGATAAAGAAATACAAATGGAAAATAAATACATGAAAAAAAATGTTCAACATCATTGGTCATTCAAGAAATGCAATTTAAAACAACACTGTGATTTCATCTCACCTCAGAAAGAATGCTTATCATAAAGAAATCAACTATGGCTGGCCAAATAGTTAAGAGGATTAAAGTGCCTGCAAACAGGCGCAGGTGTTGGGAGTTTCCTGGGGCCAAGACAGCAATTGAGACTGGGCATGGTGGCCCGTGCCTGTAATCCCACGCTCTTGGGAAGCTGTAAACAGGAGGATCACTATGAGTCCAATCTAGTGGTGAGACCCTGAACACCCTGTAGACCCTTCCCTAAAATAC
>NDGM011255704.1:515-17924 GCA_002564305.1 Octomys mimax | reverse complement strand
AGAAGTTGTTGACCTGAGCCCTTTACAGCCCAGCATACCAACATGGCTTCACCCCTTACACCTAGTTCTTTCACCTTTCTGCTGGATGGTTAAGACCAGGATAAAGCAAGACCTATGTAGTAAGAAATGTAACTTTTGTATCTGATATGGTCAGTCAAGTATCCTCAGGATTTATCTTGAAACCCTGTACCGCACTTTGTAGATCCTTTGTCAGGGTCAGCCATGTGGATCGTAACGCACTTTAGACAGATTAAACTCAGGTCCTTGCATTTACCACATAGACGTTTAAACCACTGAGCTATATCCACATCCCCCTTCATTGTTCTTATATTGGATGCTTTAACTGTTTTATTATATTTCAACATTTTTATATCATGCAAAACACTCAGATTTGGAATAAAATAAATTAATTATTTTATATACATTTTTATTCAAGAAACTTGATCTCAGTCAATGTTAATCTTAGGAACAGTAATAAAGCAAATATAATTTCCTTTACTTTGAAGAGCAGAATATATTTATTGGGAGAAAGACAGCTTCTGTCCAAGAGAGACAGAAGGGGACCCAAGTAGGTTGCCACAGAATCTTCCTTTGCTAGGGAATTTTACAGAGCAAAAACATAAAGGGAGATGGGACCAAGGCAAAGTACATGGTGAACCACAAGGTGGGCTCTTAGGTGAGAATTGCTCTGGTAAAGCTGATTCAATTGGGATCAAATGGGGAGCAGGAGGACATAAAGTATAAAATTTTGTGACCTAAGTAAGTCCCAATCTATAGTCTATGAAACAAAAGAAAACTCCTACCTTCATCTAATCATCTTGGTGGGAGACCTCCAAATGACATAGGGTAAGAAACTTCCACCCTGGAATTTATCTGGGGCAAGATTGTATCCTCTAAAATTGAAGAGTGAATCCTGGGAACAATGGAGGGTAAGAGCAGAATATATTTATTTGGGGAAAGGAAACTTCTTCCCCAGAGAGAGCCAGAAGGGGTTGAGTGGGTTGCCCACCTTCTGTTCTACTGTGCTTCTTCCTTTCATTACTTTGTAGCATTTCAAGGCATTCATCATCTAGTGACCCAATGCTTCTATGCAGAATCTAATAAACACATTAAGAGAGTCATAATTATAAATAAGCATGTGTTGAGCAAATAATGTAGAAAGAGTGCAGAAAACCAGAAGAAGTTATATATCAGAGTTTTCTCCCTATGTTCTATCTGTTATGAGCAGGTTGCTACTGAAACAACAGGAGCCAGCCCTGTGTGGTACCAGTGAGCAGGTTCACCTGCATCTGGAGCACAGGCCTCAGAGAAGCACGCACTGGGTTCCACCTGCCTCACCCTAACAAATGCAGGCTAATGTGGAGCCCTAAATACCACTGTGAGCTTTGAGCTCTAATTACATTCTCCCCTGACTCAGATATAGGAACAAACAGAGACAGGCATTAATCTCTTGAAAGTTCTAGAGGCAAAACTGTTTCAAGTGCAAGAATCACAGACTGTTTATTACCTCACCTTTGAGAAAAATAGTCATTTAAAATTTCCACTGACAGATTTTTCTCCAATTGAGCAGTGAAAGGAAAATGTCCGTGTGTTTATGGTAGTGTGTTCCCTCCTTATTCTTTGATGGAATGACTAGGATATAAAGCATGTATAATTTTTAGATATAACAAAACTGTGTCATGAAAAGTTTTCAACATATCATTTGTTCTATTTTTCCTTTCTCTTGGACAATATTCATTACCTTCTTTAAATGTATTTAGTGCAGGGTCTAGTGAGACACAGATCAGACTCATAGTGATCCTCTTGTTTTCAGCCTCCCAAGCGCTGGGATTACAGCCCAAGCCACCACTCCCAGTCTCCATTGCTGTCTCAGCGCACCCCAGGCGGGGGGCTGGCATGGCATGCAGGGGATAAACCTGGTCCCTGCATCTGCCTAAGCAGGTGCTTTAGTCCACTGAGCTATCTGGCCAGCCCTCAGTATACATTATCTTAAGATGAAGTGTTGCAGCCTTGCACTTCCAAGCTCTGGGGAAAACAATACTGATGGCTTATTGAATCCATTTGTAAAGAAGAGTAAGTTTCCATGTGACTAATATTTTCTGGCTTCAATGAATACTTTCTGAGTTCCTTAACTTCCCTGAAAATTAATCCTTTAATTAATCCACCCTCAAAGTTATGACCAGTCTGCTACATTTTCTTCAATTTTAACTTGTTTTAAAAATTGTATCAATTGTATATGCATTTAAGGAAAAGGTAAGCAATAGTGGGAAAGATGAAGGGAAAGAACAAGGGAAAACACAGAAAGGATGAGCAAGACAGAATAAAGTAAAATGAACAATGAAGAGAAATGTTTGGAAGAGGTAAACTAGAAGCGAGTGGCATCGCTTGCATTTTCCAATTTGTTCAGGAAGTTAATCAGGTTAGAACTCTTGTGCCCATGCACCTGAGTGCACTTGCATGTGCACACATACAGACACACACACACATACACACACACACACACACACACACACACACAGAGTTTTAGAATTTTTACACTTCTGTCTTTTTAGTTTCTTGGTCATTCTTTTTCAGTGTACAGGACCAGTAGATTTTCCCTTCTCTGCTTCTGTTATTTAAAAATCCTCATAGTGTGTTCTCTTGTGGTCCATTTCTGGCATAACTTTCAATTTGGAATGTAAGTTTCCTTTCAGCATGATAATGAAACTACTTTTTCTAATTTGGCTGGTTAATTGTTGAGTCTAATGACATTTTCGTCTTTATTTTTCTCAATTGGCCTCTTGCTGTAGCTTCCTGTCAGCTGTTTTGTAAACTTGTTTACAACTTGGTTCCTTTGGCCTGCACAGTAAAGCTCTGTTGATGTGTAGAGCATATTCATTTTCATCAAAACTGCTTCCAGACTCTGTCTAGCAAGGTCTTCATAAAATCCTGCCCTTGGGCATCCATATCCACTATTCTCACATGAGCCACTTGTTTACACTGCTCAAAGCACCACTTTTATCCTCAGGAATACAGATCTGTCTTCAGCCCAACCAACTCATTTAACCACCTAACTGCCTCTCACGCCTTCATCTTGATATTCCATAGATGTCTCAGGGTTGGTAGTCCATTCCACATCTCTATTCTTAAAAACACATTCTCCACCTCTCTGTATTTCATATAGTCATTTGGAGGATCAACCTGAAGGAAACTATTTTCCTATCCTTTATACCCAGTCAAACTCTACATTTTATATTAGGTCCTACATTTCCCAATATACGCTTGTAGTCTTAGTTTGTATTTAACTGCCAAAGTTCTCTCTCTCTGTTCTTATTTAAAGTGTTACTGTCACAGAGGGCTGGGAAGCCACCCCTAGTCATTCCTCAGTCTGTCAATTGCACACACACTCTTGGGAATTGATGTAAATGCTAAAGCTCACCACCATACTTACCTGCATGAGTTTCTACCTGTCTTCTAGAATTAAGAGAACCGAACTAAGGTTCTTTTTTTGTTATTTAAAAAATTATTTAACTGAAATGGACTTACATTTGTTTTTCAAGTGATTTCAATTTATTTTGATACATCTTTTCGACATGGTGATTTTCAGGATCTTCAAGCCACATAAATATTTTATAAATATTTGAATATTTGGTTATACAACTGCATAATACCTCAACAATATTTTTTAATATGTAAGATTTAAGTACTTTTATTTATTTATTTATTTATTTTGTATTTAGGACAGAGTGTACACAGTGTATAGGGTCTCACTGAACAGATCGGATTTGTAGAGATCCTCCTTTTTGCAGCCTCCCAAGTGCTGGAATAGCAATATCTCTCAGCAACAAAAACACTAAAGAGTAAAGACTAGACACAATTACTAGGTGCAGTGAAAGTCTTCTGCAAATATTTCCAAGGTTAGAAGGCACCACATACCTGTACAATTAAGAAAACCACCCTTACAACACAGGATGATTTTATTTTTATGTAGGACCTAGAACACTTAAGCTGCCAATTAGGTAATGAATGGCAGAGCAACATCCACACTTTATGCCATGAATTCTTAAGGAATAGGTTCCAACAACACGGGCTCCTTCCCATTGGTCCTCACAAAGTGCACTTCTTTGGGAGAGGCAGGTTGGTGCTTCAGTTGAGCCCAGGTACCTTTCTCTTTGGCTTCTTTCTTTTCTGATCATTTCCCTTGACACATTTCAGGAACTTATCATGACTTTTTGAGTGTTTAATATGCTCAATATGCATAGTAATCCTCTTGGCAAGTATCTTGCCTTTAACTGGCTTGTTTACAACAATGCCAACACCATGCTGGGTAACACTGTAGACTCTTCCTGTTTTGCCATGGTAACATTTGTGAGGCACTCCTCTTTGCCTAGTACCCATTCACTCAATGTCTAGAATATCACTCTTTTTGTAGATTTGCATGTATGTGGCCAAAGGAACAACCCCCTGTTTCCTAAAAGGCCAGGAGAACATATACCGGGTTCCCCTTCTCTTGCCCTTTGTGTTAGTCATTTTGGCAAATTACTGGAAGACAGCCATTCTGGCCAAAAGCAAAAACTAAGGTTCTTTAAATTGCATTCAGTGACTGGGATTATCTTCCTTCCTAGCTTTGACACTGTGTCCTAAACAATTCAAGCTCGATTATCTGGACCCACTTATGCTGATCACAGAACATTGTTTTCAAAGCATTCAAAGACCTTCTTTATGCATTTTCTTCCTTGGTGAAATTCCTCTTTCACTGGAATTCTAATTTTTCCCTATTGGAATAAACTATTGAAGAACATCTCTTATTAGTGTGAGCAAGAGTAAGTGATATACCTGTATATGACCATGATATTGCACCTGTTATTTTTATTAAAATAGTACACTATTGGGAATACTGACACAGACTGAAAAATTTGGCATATTTTCTTAAAACCATCAGAGGATAAAGTTTCAGGGCAAGTAACTCTTCCAAAATCTTGGGTGTGATGGGGGGTATCACTGCTCATGGAAGAAAGAGGAGCAAGGATTTCTCGTGCACTCAATACCACGTAAGATCAGCAGGACCCTCTGGGTGTAGCGGTGCACACCTATCATCTCAGCACTCAGTATGCTAAGCAAAGAGCATGTCTGCCTTCAAGGCCAGGTTGGGCTATCAAGTGAGTTCAAGGCCAGCCTGAAATGCAAATTGAGACCTTGTCTCAAAAAAAAAATCAGCAGGAGTTTGCAATGCATCACTCACAGCCAAGTGTGAGCAAGCAATAGTGTTTTGTAGTCCTGAGGATCTGGCAAGGAAGAGGAACTCAATCCTAAAATTACTGGTACTGAGGAGGGTGCTATAGCAGATTCTCTTAAATATGCCTAGAGGTACCAAGTTCTGAATTGGATCTGTGGAAAACAAAAACAACAAACTATCAGAGAAGCAAGACTTAATCAACAAGAAAAGGCCAAGAAAAATTGTAGCTGTGGGCACAATGATTATCAAATCATTCAAGTTATTCCAGTTAAAAAATACAGAAAGAAAAAGAAAACTGTGAGAAGGTATTCCATGCCAAATATTTACGTGTTTTAAAACCACATGGTTTCAAATTAAAGGAAATTCCAAAGACTGACTGCAATTATAACTAGTTTATGATTTTTGAATTACTGCATCGCAAAGTGGAACCTTTAGTGATTTTGAAGCTCTGTTAATTAAGGAGGTGGTTTAACAACTTTTTTTCCCTCATTTTGAATATTTATAGCACAAAAGAAAATCTGATTCTTCTCAGGGAACAGCCTTTTGGAGGAGTGTATCAGAGCTAAGTAGGAGTTTACAATACTATTGTGTGTTTATTTCTGACTCTTGATTTACAGCAAGAAAATGTTTCCTAGTTATAGGGTCCCTGATGCGTGAGGTTTCCATATGAAGTTGTAGGCACTGAACACATGGAGATGCAGGGTGGATGGCTTTATATCAAAGAGATTATGCTGTTCTCACTCTGAATTCTACGCCATAGCTGATGACTACAACTACCAGAGCAGAACAAGGGACATGACTGCACATTTCCGATAGGTTGGTGCAGTCACAGATTGGATTGGGAAGCAGCTTGTTCTGGGATCCAAATGTGACTCCACTTGCACTAAGTCTGTGAGTCTTTAAAAACACTTAAATTCCTTGAATTTCAATCAAGAATTATTAAAAGAAAATCAATAGCTACATGAATTAGTTACTGTGAAGATTAAGTAATTATCATTCCATACCAGCCTTTTATTTACCATCGTGAAACTTGGTGCTATGAGCGGTATTAGAAATTTTGAAATTTTAAATAAGGTTGATGTCATTTCTTTGTTTTATAGGATTGCCTGGATTTTCCCCCTAATTCCTAAAAGCTGCAAGCTAAATATGTATTACAGATATGACTTTCTGTTAGTACACTGTAATTCCTAAATCAGATGTGGGAATGAAGTTCATGTGACTCTAACACACTGGTCCCAGATAAGATAGGTGAAAAAGAGTTCACTGTTCATCAAATGCTGAAGCCCATTAAGAGCTGTTTCAAAGAAAAACTGTCTAAACTTGCAAACTGCAGAGATGCAAGCGTTGATGTGCTTATAATGGACCTGCAGCACATGACATTTCATCAGGCTCAGTGAGCTAAATTTAGAGCAGCAGCTTGGGTAAGGGTACCAGGGAGTCGAATAAAATCAGCGCAATGATAGCAACCTGCAGAACCCAAAGGCATCTGCAGTGTTAACGCATTTGATTTATTAATCTTTTCCATTTGGCATCTTAGGAGGTCTTAAGTGGTCAATATTTAGCAACACATTTCTAGGAAGAAAATGAGCCCCTGTCATATGCTGCATTTAAAATGAAAAGCTAATACTTTGTGACTACCACTGTCCCTGTTTGTGTTCATTATGGGTGAAACAAAGCCTACATAGAAACCATTTTCTTTGTAAGGAACTCACTTGAGATGGAGACATCTTGGCTGTCTTTGTAGCAGTGAAATTCAGTACTTGTAAGCATGGTCTTGTAAGAACAAGGAAATATCTGGTACTCAGAAATCTTCCTTTGCCTGTTCACACACACTTTTTAATTATAGGAGAGTGCTGTGCAAGGCATAGCAAGGCACGTTCATATAGAGCAGCCGTGCAGCTCAAAGCCCAACCTCCTCCCTAGCCCTTCAGCTGGTGAGTCCTTCGGCTCATCCCTTCCTCCCTGTACCCGTTCACAGAGCTCACATTTCTTACCTTTTCCTGTTGACCACAATCTTACACATAACTCTTAGAATGATAAATCGCATCTCTGAGGACTCTCCTTTAATTTGAGGAAACAAAATATGCAAATGAACACCCCCATACTGTACTCACTTTGATATTTGATAGATTTTGATCTCTATTATATTTGGTTTTTAAATCTTAAAAAATATTTTATTTATTTGTTTATTTGGTGCCCGGTCTCACTACACAGCTCAGACTCATACTGAACCTCCTGTCTCAGTCTCTCCAGTGCTGAGATTACAGGCATGTGAGACTTTGCTTTTTGGTTGGATGGCATGTCAATCCTGGGTCCTTAAGCTTTTCAGACAGGTCCTTAGACTGCTGAGCTATCTCCTCAATCCTATATTATTATATTTGTGATCCCTGTCTATCTATGCATTATCTGTATATTTTTCTTTGATGCGTCCAAGTGCTGAAACTTTGACCCCTTACTCTTCAATAACATCACGAGAAAAACATCTACTTGCAAAATAAATAAATTTTTAAAAATCAAGGGTAAGTTCAAAAACATTAAAAGTTTGGAGTTGGGGAGATGGCTCAGTGGAATAAGCGCTTCCCTGGCAAGCGCAAGGGTCTGAGTTCAATCCCTGGTTCTGCAAAAAAAAAAAAAAGAAGAAGTTTGATACCACAGAGGTAAATGTATTATTAAAAATTTTTTCTGTGTTTGTTGAACAACATTGCTTGTTTGTTTGTTTGGAAAGTGTTGGGAGCTGCTGAAGCTGAAATTGATCCCATGTGGGAGGGCAGGATGAGGCCTCATTGCCTAAAACAGTCAAGCTGCCTCAGTCTTGAGAACACCATCCTGCCTGGACATAGTGGGATATTAGCCAGACAACCCTGTGTCTTGCAACTTTGTAAAAGTATAAGCAAAGGCTCTTACTATTATTCTCTCCGACCAGGCAGACAAGCCACCACTTCACCCAGCTCCTGTCATCTTCTCTATCTTTTCCCCCTTCCTGCAGCTGTTTCTCCTCAAGGTAAAAATGCACCAAACTTAGAGACCAAGAGATCCCTATGGGAAAGATCTGAAGGACCTCCTGGGCTTTTGAGAGGCTCCGAGGCATCATATTTGCAGAGAGCTCTAGCTGCATAGCTTGTGGGGCTGACATGCTAGGATCGTAACAGCATGTACTGTGCAGGGGTAGCTCACCCAGAGCTGCAGCATCGTGGAGGAAGACGTGAAAATCCATGTTACATACGTGCAGGAATCAGCAGCATTTTACTAAAAAAAAAAAAAAAGAAAAAAGAAAGCCTATTCACTGAAAGGTCTTCCTTTTCTAGAAATCTAGCACAGTGGAACAAACTCACAGCCAGCAGGGTGGGAAGCGCTGGGATAGCCAGGGGCATGGCTCTGCGAATCGTCCAGGACTACTAAGGCTCCTGGCAGGCTCCAGACCCGGGACTCTCACAACATCGCGCCCTCTCTGTAGCTGGAGGACGTGTGCCATTTCCTAGGCTTGGGCAGCTGTCTGGTTTCTTGAGAATATTTCTTATGAAACTTGTTAATAACTCTACATTTAAACAAAGTACTGATGCTTTCCAATTCTAGTTATTTTAAGTTATTGTAGGAATATTTTCTAAATTAGTCAAAATTATATTAATATACTTGAAAGTATAATTTTCTACTTTTTACAATACAAAGAATGAATAGTATCAACAGACTGAGTAATATAACAACAGAATTATAAGCACTTTCTTTACCTCAACTCATTTTTTCATAAATATTTTTGTTGCTTTTGCAGTTCAGTGAGTTGAACCAAGGGCTGTGCACTCACTTGGCCACAGTTTTGCTACTGAGTTACAGCTCAGGACTTGTTGTACATGTTTAATTTTGAGCACAGGCATCTCTCTGATTTACCAAATGTCAATACATTTCAAACAATATTTTCCTTTAGTTTCAAATTGTCTCAGATTTATCCAAGGTCTGGTGCCTGAACCCTTCATGAATTAAATAAATATCAGTGATCTATGAAAGCTGACACATTTTCTTTTTTTCTTTTTTAAGGTACTGGGGATCGAACTCAGGACCTTGTGCTTGCCAGGCAGCTGATTTACCTGCTGAGCTACCTCTCCAGCCCATGGGTTTTTTTCTTTTGAAAAAAAAAAAAAATTCCAGTTAGGGTTAGGGTTAGGGTTAGGATTAAGGTTAGGGTTAGAGATAGGGTTAAGAAGAAGAAGGAAAAAAAAAGAAATAAAAATATTCCAAAAGTAAGCTTCATGTCTGGAAGAAGTGCGAAATACTCCCTGAAGCCAGACACTTCACTAAGGAGCCCTTGTTCTTTTGGGTGAAAATAACTTAAGAACTGAGATGTGATCACAGATGCATTACATAAAGAGCATTGGTACTCATTATTCTAGAAAGTAGAGTGAAGCAAGTTATCTTTCCTTGAATTATACATTCTAAGTTTATGTTCATGATTTTAACCCAGCTTTAAAAACACCATATTATAATATCATCTATACACATTTCATACAAATGCTTGACAAAGGGAGTCGCTGCATAAAAATAAAACTAGAGCAGAATGCCAGTATTTTAGAGACATTTGGATCACAGAATTATTAATGAAATGTGCTATAAATTCTAACTTCCTAAGTACATTAAGTTAATTATAAATTATAATCAAAACATAATAGCATGGAATAAAATTGGATCTTAAAAGTTGAAAAAGTGTAGAAATTATACTTTCAAACCATTCTCTTCAAAGTGGAAATTTTATATAGATTCATTTGACTTCTTATTATCTAAATCTGCTAGTGCTATTTTCTGAAATATATTGCATATTTATTACATTATATTTAATCAAAATACTGTGTATTATTCTGTATCTAAATGAGTTATATCAAATTTCTATCTTAAAACTCAATACCCAAAAGATAATCTTATCATTCTAATTTCCTTAGGTCTAGTAGTTTATATCTGGAGTCTGGAATTAGCTAAAATTTCCAAAATTTCATGAGGAGATAAGTGAACAAACTTGGTAGCCTGACCAAGAGAAAAACAAGGCAATAATTTTCAAGAAAATAATTGTAATTTGTAGAACATTTAAATGAAATATAACAAATTAAAAAAATAAGTGAAATATCATTCTTATTTACTAATATAAGCCACTTCATTAGCAGTGATGATAAATGTCTGGAGAAATAAAGACATATTAATGCATTGAATGTTAGTATTAAAAGTTTAAATTGATCTTTTCCTTTGCCTTGTTTGATTTTCATCTAATACGCACAATGCCATAGCTAAACAGATAGAAGATAGATAGATAGATAGATAGATACATAGATAGATAGATGTTAAGTCTATACAGAACTGCTACTGCAATCATGTTAAGCTTCTCAATGTTTATTTTATACTTCTTTCTTTCACACAGCAAATGTGTATTGCTTCCATGATGATGCAGTTTTTTGTTCAGTTCTTAAATAATGTTACCTTTTGGTTTATATAATTTACATATCCACACCCTTTGACCATTCTGAAGGTAACTTGCTCCATTCATAACAAAGGCGTGAAGTATCACTCTAAGTCATGCTCATAATTTGAGTACTGACACATTTGACAGAGTTCTTGGTAGCAGATACAGTTTGCTTAAATTATTATACTATTAGCAAAACACTAAACTATCTTTAAGAAAAATTGTACCCATACAATACTCACAATTGGAATTAGTTCCTTCTTGTGAATAAGCTCTCATCCTGTTTTTCTGTTTAGGTGAAAATTTGTACCTTTGAAAAATACTTAAATTAGTACAAGGGTCTCCATGCTCATTTCCAAGGGCTTTAGTGATTGGTAGTCATATAAGCATCAAAAATTTGCAACATGTAAGACTTCCTAGGGAAAAGGTAAGCTTGAAGACTAAGGAAAAATAGAAATCGATCTATTACTGGTTATGTTTTAAATCATATTTTCTGTTTGAAAATAGAAAGCTTCCTTTTCCCTACCTTTGATTGAGCAGGGATTGCATTTAGAAGGTCCTAGGAAAATACCTGCTGAGCATTTTAGAAAAGATTAGGTGACAATTCAGTGAAGCTGAATTGAAAAAAGATATGTACAGCACAATTGTGATTTTAAAATGCTATTTATTTTCTTTTTTCAGCTCACATCATTTTTGATTGTTGCTTTTAGATAGGATTAAAATTATAGCATTTGAAAGTTAGTCATATTGAAATAAATATGAGACACTATGTGTTGTATGACTTGAAGAAGTTGCCTCAATTTCTGCAGTAATTTTATAAAACTCAGTCACAAAACACACAAAACATACATATTAGACAAGGAAAAATACTCAAATTGCTCACAATAATTTGCATTCATTTATAATTTTATTATCACAATTATGTATATTCTAGAACAAGCAATAAACGAGAACTAAAAACACGGTTTGTAAAAGAAGGACAAACTTAATTTTGTAGCTCTATAAACACTAGGATTTTATCAGATAGAAGAATGACTATTTGCTTATAGAAAAAATCTAAGACAAGTCTTTATATGTGAGGTTTTCTTATACATAACAAGACTAAATTTTAATTGCTCTAGGAGTGTCTAATGTCATTAAAATATCATGTATTACCATAATTTTCAAAATTATGAATTTGCCTAACTATAAAGGTAAAACAGTTTCAAAAGAATAACTTTGTTTATAGGCTGAATATATGATTTGTTTATTTTAGAAAATGTTCCAAATTAACTATAAACTAATGGATTGAGAATTCAAGATGGATCAAAGATTTAAATATGAAAACATAAATATTAAATTTCCTGGAGGAGAAAGTAGGTAGAAATCTTAAAAACTTATGGGTAGGTAAAGAGTTCATGAACTACAACTAAATTACACAGAAAGTACTTCAAAGAATAAACAACTGGGAGATCATTTTTAAAAAATACGTTTAAATTTCTAACATAGTAAAAAAACTCCCACAAATTGGGAAAAAAATTTAGGTGACTGTCCCTCAAAGAACTTCTATCTAGAACACACAAAAAATTAAAAACAAAAAACAAAACAAAAAGCTCATGTGCCCAAAATTCAAAGATCCATTCCACAAAATGGGTATTTGAGATGCACATATAATTCTCAGATGAAGTATAAATGGCAAGTAAATATATGAAAAACTGCTTATCATCATTGGTTATCTGGGAAGTGCCATTTAGAACAATACTGAGACTCCATCTCACACTAGAAAAAATAGGCACTATGAACAAGTCAACCAAAAACATATGCTATCAGGGATGTGGGGAAAAAAACCCCTTCTCTACTGTTGGTAGGAGTGAAGACTGGTACAACCACTATGAAAATCAGTGTGGAGATTCCTCAAAAATTTAGAATTGAAGTCCTCATTCAACCCATCTACTGTCCTCTTGGATATTTTTCCAGAAGAATTAAAAATATAATTCCACAGTGATGTATGTGCACCCATGTTTATAGGAACAAAATTTGCCATAGCTAAATCTTAGAAACAACCTAAATGCCCATCAACTGAGGAATGGATAAAAGTATGTGATATTTTTATACAATGGAGAATTATTCAGCTATAAAAAAATACTTGATGCACTGAGTACTCTCCAGTTTGCAAGTGGGCCACTGGCTGGGTAACTACTGACAAATCTGCATAAGCATCTATTAAAAGTTTAATAGTTTTCTCCTTATACTGGCAGTCAAAATGGGTTCCCTCAGCCTGAGAGGAAAAGACCCATGACCACCTCAATCTGAAGCTTCTTATGACTCCATAATAAATACTTTCTTTTTTCCTTCTCTAGCAGCTTTGGACATTTCTGCTTGAAATGCCCCTTCTCTGTGTCTGGATCCAGGGAAGCATCACTTTTTTTCCGTCTCCTGACTGGCCTTTGTTCCTGTAGGCTGCTAGTGTCACTATTCTCATTTTTGTCTATAATTCCATTCTGTATGCTTTCTAATATAAAACACCTCAACTCAGACAAGTTTACTCCGGAAAACCCTTCTAACTTCTGCAACTTGTGTCAGATATCTGGGGTCCACTGAGCAACATATAACTTTTTGGTTTTAAAGCCTCCTGCAGGCAGCCCTTCCCAAAGAAGATGAAGATATATTTTCTTGTAATGAGGCAAGAAACTCATGTACCCCCAGTAATGGTAAAGTTGGTGAGATGTAAGAGTAGGTCAGTTTATTTGAGACAATACCAAATGACCATGAAAGATAAAAGGGATTAAACCCCACATTTAAGAGACATCTGCTAATAGACCAACAAAATGTTCTGACTAATCTCATTATAATTACAAACTTTAAAAGGTAGTTACATTCCAGATCCTGCTACTAATGTCTGTAGCTGTTCAAAAGATAACAAATCAATGGTGTGTGAGATGCTGAGGTCCCCTGGATCCTATCTTCATCATTTTTATGGGAAGTCATTACTGTTTACTTGATACAAAACTTTGACTATATTCGTAATTATCCTGTTGTGATTATTTGACCCATGTGGGTTTAATTGTTTCTTTGCCTTTTTCTTCTCCAGACTTAAAGCTATTCTGTCTACCCAAGATGAAAATGCCTGGTGTCTATTTAGGACCTTTAGATAGAACCTCTGGAGAGTATCTCTGACTGTTGGTTCACAATTACAACCCCTTTCAGCCTGAAGAAGCCAAAGTGGTCATCGCCCATGGTTCCCTCATGGCAGTTCAGGTTAATTCTTCAGAGGGCAGAATGTTGAAGGCAGCTGAATTAAATAGAATTATTATAGGCAGTCAGACAGGGCCATGCCCTCAAGGAGACAAGATGGAAGACAAGGTGACTTCGCAACTTGGAAGAGTCAGATACTCCCATATGGGCCACATCTCAAGACCAAGACAAAAAGAGGAAACACAGCTACATACTTCCCCAGGGATTGGCATCAGGAATTGGTACTCTAAATAGGTATCAATAACCTTGAAAGGCCCAAATGAGTCACTAATCCAACCCCCAAGAGGAAGATACCCTATCCTGTATTCATGTCCACTTGCTACATGACTCAATTCTTCATTTGGTGCTGGATTTAATCAATTTTACCTCAACAGTAGTGCTTATAATCTCACTGACTGACCATAGTTTTATCCCACCTCATGCCGCCAAAGCAAGTTCCCATTTTCTCCAACCAGCTTAGACCCACCTCACTGCATGGTTTTCCTCTATAAAAGTATCTGGCTGGAAGAGACAACTTCACAGGGACAAAACACACAAGCCCACCTTCTATCCCTCTCTCAGATAGGAGCTTTCTTTCTCCCAATAAATATATTCTGCTAATAACCTAAAAAAAAAGAAAGAAAGAAAGAAAGAAAGAGAAACAACTTGAGGCTTTTACATGTAAATGGATGCAACTAGAAGCCTTACTCATAAGTGAAATAAATCAAGCTGCATGTGGAAATATCGTTCAATCTCTCTAATGTAAAAGCCCGAAAGCAAATAAAATCTGAAAGATACAATACATACTGTGAAAAGGAGAGAATCTGTACAAAGGGCAGGAATAATAAGGATGAGAAAAACAATAAAAGAAAGAAGGAAGGGAAATGGATAGCTTGGATTATTGTACTACTGATCCTGCTGGTGTATTGAAAGGATTAGATAATGTTAAAATATTTTTTCTGCTTTTTAATTCCATATATATATATATATATATATATATATATATATATCCAATTTTCAATGCTTATATCTGGCAATCTAAACAAGTAATTCTTTGAAAAAATTTAAGTTTTTATTTATTTGGTACAAGGTCTCACTATGTAGCTCAGACTCTGTAATCCTCCTGTCTCAGCCTCCCCAGCACCAGGATTATAGGCATACACCATGATGCTCAGTTTCCTTGACCCACAGGGCGTGCCTGGGGTTCTGGTGCTGGGTTGGCATACAGTAATGGGAATCAAGCTCCATTCCTTGTGCTTGCCAGGCAGGTGCTCAGACTGCTGAGCTATCTCCCCAACCCCTACACAACTAATCTGAAAGCACTATGATGTAATATAACAATCATTGTTGAATTCCAATTATTTTGTTCAATGAAATTCTGTATCTTTTCTAATAGGATTTTAGGCTAATTTTAGTTTATTTAAAAAATATTTAAAAATTAAAAATAAGAGAATTCATGAATACTGTAAAGAAAAAGAATTTTATGAGATGAATCATGTGATATGAATATTTAGTAATAAATGCAAAACATTGAAACATATGCCATGCACGCAAGTAGCAGAAAGTTTCTAAGCTTCAAGATGAAAGTCATTAACTGCAAGGCTGTGCAATAAGATTGGAACACAGGAACACTGCGTTAGTAATTCCACTTACATCCATATGTAATGATAGAAGAATTAATGTTTACTAAGATTAATATGAATTAGTGGTAGTAATTTAAGTGCGAAATTTATAAACAGATAAGTAAATGTTCTTCAAGTATCTGTTCATTTAGTGTTATATAAAGTTGTTTTGAGATTATTTTTGTAAGCCCTGGGAAAGCGCATAAGGTTAATATCTAGAAGCTTATGTTACATAATATTATTTTGGCTTTCCCTTGTGCTGAAACCCACCCATCATTGCCACATCCAGAATCAGAATTTCCTTTCAGGAGTACTGCAGAACACACAGTGAAAAATACCCTTTTTTTCTGTAGTTCAAATAGCCACAAAGATAAGTATGTCAAAAATAGCAAAAGAAGTGAGCTAATAGAAATAGTCACAATGCAACAAATCCGAGATTGCTAGAATGAGAAAAAATGAACTGAAATGATTCCCGTAACAGGAAGCATTTCCATTAAAAAGACACAATATTCCCTAGCACTGGACTGAACTGGATAGGACAAGGCAGGGCGTGTAGGGTTTGCGGTTTGCCTCTGCTGTGATTAGCACATAAATTCTCACTAAAAGAGCATGCATCCTGCTTAGAGAGCTGCCTGAATCTGCGAAGAGGAGCGCTTAGCCTGGCAAACAGAGGAAAAGTGCCCGACTCGCTCGTGGTGGAGGAGCCCAGACATGCAGAGGGGATGCGCAAGCACCGTGAGGCCCGGTGACATAGTACCTGGAATAGAGAGGGAATTTTACATTAACTTCATTATATTTAAGTTTGGATTAATTTGTATAACTACTAACACCAAGTTTGAGTCTTTAGTAAATTGATCATAATTATTATGAAATTAAATTCCTTTTAGTTTTTTTTAAATTTTTATTATATCTTTTAATAAAGGACAATTTTAGCTTGCCTTACCTGTGTGTTCAGTGTAACATAATATCTGGGTGATAAGAATAGACCATGAACAAGAACAGCTTTCCCTGAACTATTTCTCAAAATGCTAATCACGGGCCACTTATTTCAAATCTTATTGATACTTATTTGCTTAGTTAGTATTTGGTATAGGATCTCACTATTCAGCTCAGACACATAGTGATCTTCCTGTTTTTAGCCTCCCCAGCACTGGAATTACAAGCATGCACCACCACTCCTGGTCTCGGTGTCCTGCTCAGCATGCTGCGGACAGGGCCAGCATGGACTGTAATGCTGGAGGATTGAACCATGGTCTCTCTGCTTGCCTAAGCAGGTGCTTGGGCTGCTGATCTATCTGGCTAGCCTGGCTATCATTTTTTAAATGTAGGGCAATAGGATCCATCTTAATACCAGTGGAACAAAGTTTGATGAATCAGGCTTCCACAGAACTCTCCTGAGTGGATACAAGGAGTAACAATATCCAGAGATGTTATTTGCCCCATTGAAACTTAAGGACCAAAGTTTATGATTCTGTTGACCAAAAACTACTGCTGCTCAATGCTCTTTTGAAAATATTGCAACCGTTAAGAAAATCAGTGTGGAAACTCCTTAGAAAACTAGGACTGGAAATCTCTTTTAAACCAGCTATTCCCCTACTGGGAATTTTACCGGAGGATCTGAAAACATCATGTTATAGTGATATATGTGTACCTATGTTTATAGCAGCACAATTGATGATAGCAAAATTGTAGAAACAACCAAGATGCCCAAAACCTGAGGAATGGATGAAAAAGATGTGGTATTTTTATACAATGAAGTATTATTACTGAGCTATAAAGAATAATAAGCTCGAAGCCTTTATATTAAAGTGGATGCCACTTGAAAACATACTCATAAGTGAAATAAACCAGACACACACATGTAAATATCATATAGTTTCCCTAGCATAAGAACTCAAAAGAAGAAATACAAATAGAAAGGT
>NDGM011255701.1:1626-11756 GCA_002564305.1 Octomys mimax | reverse complement strand
TCTCTCTCTCTCTCTCTCTCTCTCTCTCTCTCTCTCTCTCTCTCTCTCTCTCTTTCTCTCAGCGCCAGCCTAGACCAAATTCTCCCACCTTCCTTGAAAGTGAAGAATGCTGCAGCCTTCAAGGTGAGCCCACAAACAAACAAATGAACGAACAAGCAAACATCACGTGGTGCTCTTTGGATTCTTATCTCCTGCAGCAATGGAAGCCACTCTGAAGTATTAGGGGACACAGGAACAGC
Source organism: Octomys mimax (assembly GCA_002564305.1). Lineage (NCBI taxonomy): Eukaryota > Metazoa > Chordata > Mammalia > Rodentia > Octodontidae > Octomys > Octomys mimax. Next base: position 11,517 of record NDGM011255701.1, on the reverse strand, counting down.
GAGCTGGAAGAAGTTTGAGCCAAAACTCACCAAAAACCATCCTCAAACACCTACTCTGCACTGTTGTATATTAAATGAGTTGATATCTATTGAATATATCATTAAAATTGGGGAGCTGTTTATTATATTTGTCCTATGTTGACAAATAATATTTCATCATAGTTTTACAAGGGAGTGTAGAGCTTTCATAAGGATTTTCCACAGCCCAATTTGAAAAGATAATTTCTCCAAAGAATTTTGAAAGGAGAGTGGAGAATAAATTAAGTGAACATTTTCTGGGTGGTAATGGATCTAGTTCCTGGCACTTCCACCACGGATTTCTCTAGGGGCTGCATGAGCCCACTACAGATGCAACTGAAAGCGCTGTAATGACTCAGTGGTGAGAACATCCAAGGCTTAGGTCTTGTGCAACTGGACAGCCTCTGCCCACAACATAATCACACAGAACTCCCCAATATGAATACATATTTCTTTCTTTTTTCTGTGCAAGGTTTGGCCTTAAGATTCCTTAAACATGTGTGAATTACTTGCTGTCTATAGTCCTAAAACAGGTTTAAAAGCTGTTAATTTTTAGCTTTACATGTGAGTATAGGCACTAGTTTTTCTGAAGCACATAAGTATCTTCCACGAATTCCACCATTCAAAAGGCAAAATAAAGAAAGAAGGAGGGAGAGACAACTTGAATCAATGTAGAGGAGAGACTTTGCACAAAGTCACCAGGTAGGCGTCTACGCAAATCCTGATCACACATGCATTTCACGACGTGAATACGTACAGCCCTGAGTTATTCAAACAAATGGCCAGTGTTACTGTGAACAGTCATAATGAAGCCTGGACTACACTTGTATTAACACAGATGGAATTCCACTATTAATTTACTAAACCAAGCTTGCTGGGTGTTACTGCTTGTGCCACTTTACTGCAGACAAAAGGTTTAGTTTCTGAATCTACGTCCTTCAGAACACCTACCTGAAGTACTTCCCTGACTTTTAATTGTTTGCTGTGTGCTGGAAGCCAGCTCTGGATGCTGAACAAAGCTCAAAAGGACTTTGCAACCCAGGTAGCACCCAAGTTTACTGATAAGTATGTGCAGGAAGCTGCTCTGTCTATAGCAGTTTAAAAGCTGCTTTTATATACAGTATCTCTAAATTCTTTATCATAAACACAGACTCACACACTTTGAGACAAAATTCAAATAATAAAAAGGAAACATTCAGTTTTCTCAAATGTGTAGTCACTGAATGACAGAATCCTCACTAAGAAATTTCATGTGTTCTAACACATTCCTGGATGTCACCCTTTCACCCTTCCTCGCTTTTTTTCAATGAAGAATTGGAACTGTAAATTAGAAATCAAGTTAGTAATTAAGTTAGCTATCATATGCATTTTCTACAGGCTGCACAAAAGGAATTGGGCTACAGAATTCTTTTTGTAGAGTTTTTACATACACATACATTTCTGCTTCTGTTTTCAAAGTGACATCAAACCACAATTTTTCCCCTTTTAGTAACAGTTTACTTTGCTTTGTTTAATGACTTTCAAGAAGATATTTTAAGATTCTAGATAAAATTTTATCTTCTTTTGCTGCTCCCTTACCTGAACATCTTTTCCTAATTTCCTCCCTCAAATCACACAAGGCACTCCCATCTGATTCTAGGCATGTAACAGACTACATTACTCTGAGTGTGTGTATGCGCACGCGTATGTGTGTGCGTGCATGCATGCGTGTGTGATTAATAGTTGGCTTCTTTAGTTAATTGTTGAGGCCCATCAAGGTACAAACCCTACATATCTGTATTTATCATTTTATAATAAAAATGATAATGCCCCAAAAGGTGGAACTTCACTTAAACACTGGCCAACATTTATGGTCTAAATAAATGACATGTGACCATGTTTCTGACATTTTAAAAACTCACTTCTTATAACAGTAAATACAGATCTAGCAAATCTTAGGACTGTTCAGGTTTATACTTACATGATAATTTGAGAATGGCCTCATATGTGTGCTTTGTAAATAGTTTAACACACATAACTGTGTATGCATTTTAATTCCTTCTCTCTTTAGATAAATTCCTACAATTAGGATGCTTGATTGTTAGTCATGTATATTTATCTATAAATAAGTTTTTTTGGCACAGGGTCTCATTATGCAGCTTGGAATCCTGTTGCAGCCTCCTCAGTGCTAGGATTACAGGCATGCACCACCATGCCCAGTTTCAGTGGCCAGCATGGCATGTGGTAACAGGAATCAAACTCTGGCCCTTGTGCTTTCCAGGCAGACATTTAGATCACAGAGCTATCCCCTGGCTTATAAGTCAACGTTTTAATACTAAATTAAATGTTGCACATATGCTCACACTTCCATAAACTATTCATTTCTTTCCAGTGTTACTAATAGTAAATATTATAGCTATATTTTAAGCTAGTTATTCGAATAGAGGAAACCAAGATAACAGATATTTTGGTCTTTCCTCACACCTTTTGTTGTTTCCAGGGTTGTTTAAAAGTGAACAGTATACAAAGATTTATATTCAAACCCTACGATTGCCTTTTAATAAACTTGATATGGAACAATCAAGCCATCTAGAAATACCTTGTAAAAATGCAGAGAAGCAGTTAATCACTTCAATGTCTGTCCCCCTGTATACACAAGATGCTGCAGCTTGTCTCAACGCAAGTTTGAGTCCCAAGTAGTTGCAGATTTGACTTCACACTGCTAATTCTACCAAAACATAAATATGCCTGACTTACAGAACTTTTACCTCATACCTTGCAGAAATGTAAAACACCCTGGGTACAGTGTCAAGGCTTTGCTTTAACTTGTGGGATTGTAAATGACCAAATGGAGTAAAAGCATAATCAGATGTCATCGTGTCTTCCTGAAGTGAAGGGTGGTAGATGGTTTCATGAAATAGAGAAAGATGCACAGGAGGCAATTTGAAGCTCAAACATTTTAGGGGAAATATTGGCAGTAATAAGGAACAGACAAAAATAACACGACCTTACCTGGTAACCTGAGCAACTACTTTAAAGATAAAATGTGCAATAGAGTCATGTTGTTAGTTTCCTATTATCTTGTTTTGAAATTCTGTATTAATTTCCTTATTTCTTATTCTCCTTAAAATAAAAAGATATTACAATAAGAATGTTATCCTACATAAATGTGGTTCTTCTCTACTCAAAATTATAAGTTCAATGAGCTTGGCTTTCTTACTAGAAATTTTGCACACATTACATTGGTAAATATTTCTTTTTTGACTCAGCTGAATTACAAGTGAAAGCGAGATAACTGATAATATAGGAAGAAATTCAAGTCAGGTTAAATACATCAGAATTTTGTAGAAAACATTTTCATTATCCTGTCAATCACAACATGTGATAATCTTCTTTTCTAGCCTTTTCTAAAAGTTAATTAAGATTTCCAAATATTCATAAGAATGAAAAATGCCAAAGCTTTAAAAAATAAATTTTCATGCTTTGATGTTACAAATCTGGGAATTATTAAAAAAAACTGTCTAATTCCTAATTAAAACAAAATGGAAACTGACTTTGAATTATTCAGATAAATGGAAAGTTTTATTGCTTTAATACTGTCGGATAGAAAGACCACTGTTCTCATTTTTGTAAGAAAAACAAAGCTTCTTTTATTAGTAGTAACACTTCCTTCCTGCCACAGCTACATGCTTGCTAAATGTTGGTAATCATTGTACTGACTGTCAAAGGTGAAATCAATGTATCCTTAACTAAAGACTTTATTCTTCGTTCACTCCTTCTTCTTCACATGCTGGTATTATTCTAATTTCAGACTTCTCCTATATTGTCTTCACTGCAGCAAAAATCAAAGAGACTATATTGCTTTTATTATACAGCCCTTGTTATTCCAGTCTGGTGATAGTGGCGGTGGTGGTGGGGGTGGGGTGTGTGTGCGTGTGCATATGCACACTATATGGAAGTGCTTAACTCATAAGTTTCAAATTTCAGAAAAGAAACAACTGACATTTCTACTTCATTTCCTGTATTCAAGATACCTTTATTCCCTAAGTAAGTGATTCCGAGCGGTTATTATGCATCATGTGCCATGAAAGGCAGTTCCCATACATATCAGAACTGTGCATGATGAATGAACTCACCTAACAAGATCATTGTTTGTGTTGAGCTTGCCCTATGCCTTCTACCAGAATGGGATGTACAATAGGCCTCTAAATGTTTATTTAAAATATTGATACCTCATAGAATTCAATTCCATGTTACCATGTAAATTATGTCTTTTGTTTAATCTAGTAAACGATAGAATGAAAATCAGAGATTAGGGAGACAGCAAGATTCAGACTATTCCTTTGGAAAATAGGTACATAATGTCTGTCACTGATTGATCTTAGGAGTTGACCAACTGGTCCTGCTTCTGCATTACCATATGCCCATAAACCTGGGCACTTTTTAAGGTGGACACCCTCATCTATTAAGTAAATTTACTTTCCACAGTCATTTACAAGACCACAAAGTAGAAAAAGAAAAGTACATTCTCATTGCCTGCCTGCCTGCCTGTCTGTCTCTATCTCTTTCTGTCTCTCTTTCTGTGTCTCTCTGTCTCTCTCTCTTTCTGTGTCTCTCTATCTCTCTGTCTCTCTCTGTCTCTTTCTCTCTCTCTGTCACACACACACACACACACACACACACGATCTTCCCATTCAAAGATTCCATAAAGTACTTTATTCTCAATTAGTTGCTTTGAAATACTGTACTTGGAGAATTTATGCAAAATATTTCTCCAACTAAGTTATTCAAAACACCATTATTTCTGCTCAGTATTGAGTACATAGCTGAAAAGCATTACTTCTGATAGCTCCCTTCCTCTTAGGAGAAAAACACAGCTTTGCACTGGTCCGAAGTCACCATTCTCATTGCTTCATAGGGGCTCTGAAATTTTTCTAAATGCAACTGATGGCTGAATCCTAGTTTTATAGGATTTAGCTCCTCCTCCTCAACTGCCTGAAACAAGTAATGTTTTGTCAAAGCAATTATTTTTTCAGTTACTTGTTTTGCAAACCCAATATTCGATTATACGCTTATACAGCTTCCAGTCAACTTTAAAGAAGAATTTTCCAAAAATATCCAAAACAGTGTTCTAAAATTTAGTTCCTGCTCACTCCATCCAAAAAGTGGTCTTAAAGATTCATGGCACTTTTGTAACCTAATGACTGTGAACATGTACATACTGCATTACAGATCACTGCTGTACAAGCAAACATTCTCATTGGGTCATTGAACCATTTATGCCTATCGTGCAGTCTTCCTTTCCTCTTAATTCAGTCTAATCCTCTCATCTTCTCCTTCCCATCTTTTCCTTCTTTTGATGTCTCTTCCCTGCTTCTTTCATCTCCTTTCATTTATTTTCTTGTATAATGTTTTTACTATTTTCCTCCCTAAAATCTTAATGGATGCATTACATAAGAGACTTATAATAAAGAACCTACAGAAACAAGTGACTTCAAAATATGTTAGCCTTTTTGAAATCAAGTGACTTTATGAATAAGTCACTGAATATGTCACTTTTTTTTCCAGGACCAGGTATTGAACTCAGACCCTTGCACTTGCCAGGCAAGTGCTTATTCTACTGAGCTATCTCCCCAGCCCCTTGTCACATTATTTTTGCAGTGTTTTCATAGCAAGTTAAATGTAACAATATGTGAATCTTCCTTTAATAGCATTCCAAACATTGTTTACAGTTATGCTCTTTCTTCTGTGTGTGTATGTGTGTGCATGTGTGTGTGTGTGTGCATGTGTATGTGTGTTTTCCCCACTCTAGCTATATTTTTCCTATAAAATTTAAATAGGCCACTTCTTTTTACAGCATGTACACTTCTGTATAAATCAGGACTATAAATGAGTCTACACCACATATTTTGCAACTATGTATTTCCCAAATAAAATTACAAATAATTTTTTCAGAAATATTCATAAGGTTTTCTTTTCTGCATGATTTTTTTAAAATGTTAGTTTAAATTTCTGATGTAATTAGATGCAAATCATGACCAAGATTGGAAATACCACGGGGAAAAATGATTTTAAATTTTTTCATATCTTTCCTTATGTACTTATTTGGTGCAGCGTTCCTACTCCTGGGGTCGATGGCCAGCATTGCTTACCTAGGATTCTCAGACCAACATGGCCTGCCATACCAGAGACTGAACCGAGGTCACTGAGCTTGGCAGGCAGGGGCTTAGATGCTGAGCTATCTCCCCAGCCTGGAAAATGGTTTTATTACAAGAAGACACAGATAAAATGAATGCCAATGTAACAGAAGAGAATTCTATGTGAAAAGAACATGTTAAAGTACCACTTCTTCTACTCATAAATCATTTAATCCCACAATAATTCCATAGGGAGGGCCGGGGAGATGGCTCAGTGGAATAAACGCTTCCCTGGCAAGCACAAGGGCCTGAGTTCAATCCCTGGTTCCACAAAAAAAAAAAAAAAAAAAATCCATGGGGGTTCTCTCTTGTCCTACACTATTAGCTACTGTTAAATATAATAAACATATGGAATTTATATGAGGTATACATCGAGGTACTTCTCAACGTACATTCATTACAATCTTTTTCTAGTGAAAGAACTTATACATTAAATTAAATACAAAGAAATCATTCTCTGAATGAGTCGATAGTTCCTTTTGAAAAACATCTCCAGTGCTCTTCGAACTGAAGAGCAAGAGCTGTGAGAAATTAAGTCCATTACAATAAACAATTCATTGCTTTTAGTGTTTTCATAGAGTTATCTACCTTTCCTGAAATTCATAACATAAGTTAGTTTTTCTTGACTACAGAGGGGTTATCTGAAGTTCTATACGAAATGTATTTATCAAGGGCCGGCCAAATAGTTCAGCAGATTAGAGCACTTGCTTAGGTAGATGCAGGAACCAGGATTCAATCCCTGGCATAGATCCCCAGTGTGTAGGGCCGACCTCGACCCCCAGGGTTTGCTGAGATGGAGATTCAGACTGCGTGTGGTGGTGGGAGCCTGCAACCCCAGAGTTTGAGAGGTTGAAAACAGGAGGGTTATTATGAGTCCCGTCTGTGTAGTGAGACCCTGTAGACTCTCTACTAAATACATAAAATAAATAAATAAATATTTACCAAAGGAGACAAATTTTATGTCTCATTTGTACAAATTCACTGAGCAGCTATTGCATGTTGAGACATGGAACAAACAAAGTGCACCAACTTTTAAGTTTTCTGTTGTTTAGTTTTTCTAGGAGACAAAGTCAGTTTACAGTGGAAATTTAAGTATATCTTGTATTTAGATTTCAGTACTAATGGAGCTTACTTGCCTAATTCTATTAGTAATACGAGTTTTATCTATGTAACCTTGAAAGGGGATTTTTTTGTATGCTCATTTTGTTTTTATGTGACCAAAAATTATTAACCTTGAAAGATAGATATAGCTTATCTCTGATGAGAGTATTTATTTTTTGGATTTTAATATACAAATGTTAAAAATATTGAAGTTTATAAATTATAACTGATGTTTCTAATAAGACAACTTAGTACTGATTGAAAATCTGATCTCTTGAAATCTATATAAATTATAAGGTATGCTAATTTTACCAATTACACAATTTTAGTCATATATTTATTTAATTAAAACATTTAATTAAAAGTCAGGGATACTACAGTAAAATGACCATGACTATTTACTTAAATTACTGTCATTATAAAGTAGATTTTAAAAAATTATTACGGTATGGGGATGGCACTGTCAAAAATTTAAAACATATCATCCAGTTTTTCTCATATGATCTTTGAATTTCCTAGCACATACTCTCAAACATTAATTTTAGGTGAAGAAATCACATTTACAAATTTAACATGTCACATTTTGATGGCTAACTACCATAAAGTTGTTGAGAGTAATCCACACACCCTGACTCATGTTAAAAACATTTCAGTAGAGGCTGGATGTCGTGTGCTTGCCTAGGGCCACATGGCTGAGCAGCGGAGGTGGGAGGGCTGTAAGCTGATGTCAACCCGGGATCAACAGTAAGACCCATTCTTACATTAAAAATAAATAAACTGTACATGATCCATTCATGTGCCTACACTTTCCCTGTTTGTAGCTACAGTATTCCTGCATCTGTCTGATATAGATGATCTGATTTCAAATATAGCAAACATTAAAACATGTACTTATTGCAAGTAAGGAACAAGCAGGAAGAAATGGCTTCAAAGCCTAGAAATCTATCAAGGATATTACTTCTTTGCTTATAATTCAGAATACTACACTAAACATTTCCACATCTAATGCTCTTTGGAAATGAGCCAAATATCAGTAATAAAAGACCCGTGTTCAATTTTAAAAACAGACCAAGTTCCAAGAATAACGTCCATTATTTCTATTGATATACTGAATGAAAAGCAATTTGCTGCACTTTCCTATAGCAACACAGTTCTTTAATACCTTCTCATAAAATAGCTGAATGCATTTGTTATCTCCTATTTAATTCCTTTTATGAATAATCTATCTATAAACCCCACACCTTCTACCAAACTGTAACCTTGTGGTTGCCCTTGTGAATGGAACCTTTTGTATGTTATTTAGCTTGACTTGTTTGACCACAATGGTTAATTGAAGGATGTTATATGTGTTATAAGAACCCACAGAAAGATGATGAGCTCGATTTCTGTGTACGTCCAGGAGAGGAAAGAACCCCAGTATTTTCATGTAAGGAAATATATACATTTTTAGCAAATTTGTCAAGAGAAAAGAAAAGAAGATTGACATTTTTTTACCATGAACAAAAAATATTTGCTTTCAAATTGTATTAAAGGCTGGAATTCCATTCTAATCTTTTTAAAAAATATATAGATGAGATGAAATGAAGCCCAAAATTATCAAAATGCTACATTTTTCTTTATTTCCTATAGGTAGAGGTCTGATTAAATGTGATCCTTGCTGCCTCGTTTTAAAACTATTGCAACTTAAAGCATGTAACAAGAGATGAAAATTAGACAAGTTATTATATGGTCAAATTTTCTTCCCATTTGCATTTTCTTTAAAATTGCTTCAGACGCTTACTTTATGAGTAGGGGAAATGCAATTTTTTTTGATGTACATGTATACATTAAAGCTACTGAAACAAAACTGCAATTTCTAACTCCTGGCATCAGCACAGTAGGTCTAATCATACAAAGCTAAGAATGATGCACCTCACAGACACTCATATTTTCTTACTTAATAAAATGTTATTTACCTGATTAATCTCAAGTTTCTGAGTCTTTAAGGCATCACAAAATATTCTGGAAAGTTAGTGTGAGGAGCCAGTAAGGACACCTTCTAAGTGTTCACCCAGGCATGAATTTTAAAAGTCTCTCAGCTTCATAAACATGAATGTGGATTGCTTTGGCTCTCACCACATTTTTCTCAGTACAAAAAGGATGACAATATTCTAAGTTTGAGGTCTATACCACAAGGTATTTTGAATCTCAAGGGCATATTAAACTATGGGAATCTTATGGTTCAGTAGAGAACACATTTTCTCCCCCTTCGTTCTCAGCATATAATTCAAAAGTGTCAAAGCTAGTTTTATCTAAGCTAGCTAGCTTCCAGAAAAATTCACCTTTTGCCCTGTTGGAAAAAAAAAAGAAAAGAAAAAAAAATTACCTCCTAAGAATTGCTTCTTGGAGTTTTATTAGAAAATGCACTTCATCTTAGTAGTCAGTGAATGGTAACTATCAAGCTCCATGTTTATCCTCCTGAACAGTATGTTTCAGCTTTCACCAAAGCTGGGGTTTGTTTCAGCACACAGAACATCTTTTTTTTTTTTTTACATAACAATTTTCTACTTTATTTCAATACAATTTTCAACATACAGTCTACTATTTTCCAAGGTAT
>NDGM011255699.1:0-10412 GCA_002564305.1 Octomys mimax | reverse complement strand
ATATATATATATATATATATATATATATATATATATATTTCTTTTCAAGGACACACAGACCATTAACCAAATTTATAATGTTTGGTCTTATCAAGAAATTCTCCAATCATACATGACTATGTCTGTTAATCTGAGCAACAGATTTGATGATAAAAATAGATACTATATCAACCATTGTGAATCAGCTATTATTGGTCTGAAAATCTGTAACATATGTATTATCCTGTTTCTCTCTTTGTTTCTGATTTTTGTTCTTGCTTTTGTTTTTAGTTTCCAAAATAAAATTTATTTAAAAAAAACAAATTTTTGATTCACTAATAAAAGTGTTTTCACAAGGAAATAGGTTAGTAATTGTGAAGCTATAGAAGGTATCCAAAAGATGAGTGAATGTTTAATTTTTTTAAAAGTATTATAGTAAAACACATATTACCAAGAACAAGGGAAAAGGCATTTTATGGAGGGGTACTAATGGTAGGGTGTCTTTTACTCTAATGCTTTTTATCATTTAAAACTTCACCGTATTTTTTATTGTTGCTCATTAATCAACCATTTTTAGTGATTTCACACAAAACATTGGAGTGCATCCTTATCCACCTTATTCACCGGATCTGCCACCAGACCACACCTGACTCAAGTGCAAAGTCAAAATGACCATTGAAAGGAAACATTTGGAATAGGTTCAGGACATCTAGGCCACCAGGACAGCACCACTGCAGACGCTGACACGAGCTGATGTCCAGAACTGTCTCAGAAAGTGACAAGAACTGTAAGTGTATTCAAAGCAAGGGGGATTGTATTTTGAAGAAGAGTAATAGCCATGTGTCTTTCACTGTAATAAATTTAATGTAAAAATTCACCATATGCTTTACTCACACCTCATATATTATGTACACCCTAAATTTTAGCAATTAAGTGAACATATTGTTGCTAGTGAAAGCCTGCCTACTAATGTCAGTAAGGATTAACAAGTAAAATAAGAAAGCAAATAGAAAAGACCTAGTGGTTTCAGATTACAATTGCATTTGTTAATATAAACTCATTTTCATTTAATATGTAAGAGATACAAGTAGATATATCTACTGAGAGTGCCTAGAGACAAGATTACCAAGTATTAATGAATGGCACTTAGATTTTATTTTCTAAATACCTTTCTTTAAGCTTAACCAGGTTTGAAGTACAGGAAACAAAGAAAAGCTTGGAAACTTGTGGAGTCAGAAAGCAGAGTACTTTTTCTAATAAGCCACACTGAGATGGATACTAAAGCACTTCTCTATTAGTCTTACTAAAAATGTAAAATATAAATTTGAACATGAGGGAACATCAAACAACTGTAACTTGAGATATATTCCGTCTATAAAATCCTGGCCAGTTATTCTTTAAATGTAAAAGAGATCAAGAATGAAAAAACAGGGTTGGGAAGATAGCTTGGTGGTCTAAGCTGGCACAAGCAAGGACCTGGGTTCCATCCCTGGTGTGCCCGGCTCCGGACAGTGCCAGCCACAGAAACTGGGCATGGTGGCATATGTCTGTAATCCTAGAGCTGTGGGCACTGAGTCAGGAGGATCACTGTGAGTCCAAGACTCTGTACCAGACACATTAATAAAAAAGATTTTAAAACAAAAATAAAATGGACTGAGCACATAGCGAGCCAGCCCCATCCCCGGACCCAGTGAGCCAGCACCAAGACTGGGTGTTGGTGGGTTGTGCCTGTAATCCCAGCGCTGGGGAGGCTGAGACAGGAGGATCACTACGAGTCTGAGCTTTCGAGTCTGAGCTGTGTAGTGAGTCCCTGTACCAAACACATTTAAAGAAAGAAAGAAAGAAAGAAAGAAAGAAAGAAAGAAAGAAAAGAAAAAAATATCAAGAATGAAAAACTGGTTCAAACAAGAAATTAAGGAAGCATACACACTAAATACACTTTGGAGGCATGGGATTGGATCTTAGATTAAATAAAGAACACTAGTGGAAAAACTAGAGAAATGTGAATAAGCCCATAGATTAGTGAATAGAAAAATGTCCAAGTTAATTGTCTAGCTTTGATAATTATACTCTAGTTATACAAAATGTTAACATGTTTGGAAAATGAGTAAATGCACTCTATCCCATTTTTGAAAGTGTTTTGTCAAGTGTGAAATATTTCAATATTAAATTTGTGAAAAGTGGATTTAATATGGAACAGGAAATTTTAAAATTATGATGTCACCTAAACTGTGTTCCAAAAGTTGTTCCTGACTTTGTACTTAATTGCCATTTTATTTTTTGAAACACTCCTCTTGCTATTCAGTCTAGAGAGAATTAAAAATTTAGTGTTTTACAATAAAATTTAACCATTTCATCTTTCAATAACTTTTTAATTTGAATCATGCTAGTTTTACCATCAAACTAATAGGATATTTTCTAACATTTTATGTTTTATAGCATGTTTTCAATACTATCTAAATGCTATAATAATAATATTATTCTGGACATTGGTTAAATAATTGCTACTGCCATCGTAGCTACTCATGATAATGTAGTTAAAGCATTATTTTTAATTCTATAATTAAAAAGCTACAGTTATGTTGCTTGCTTAGTACATATATTAATAGCTTTGTTTTTATTATTTTTAAGGCAACAAGTTACAGAATATGTTGATGATTTGTTGCTTTTGTTTTTGTTTTGTTTTGTTTTGTTTCTTCTAGGTGGTTGTTTATCTGTTTCCTATATTGTTTTCTTTTCCTTTTTTTTTTTATTTTAGTAAGGATCTACAGGGCCTCACTATGTAGATCCAACTAGTAGGGAACCGCCTGTGTTCAGCCTCCCAAGAGCTGAGATTTCAGGCGCATGCCGCCACATCCAGTCTCAATTGCTATCTCAGCACGCCCCGGGGGCAGGGCCAGCACAGTAGGCCTGAGGATCAAACCCCTAGCCCTTGTGCCTTCTTGCAGGTGCTATAATCCGCTGAGCTATTTGGCTGGCTCTTGGTAAGTTTAATTTATAAGATATTACTGCATTTTAGAAGGGTTTTCATATAAAAATATAGTGACTTTTGTTCTTTTCTTGCTCTGTTTAAAATGAGTATTTCACACCATTTTGTAGGGACAGAATTATAGTATGTAAGAAAATTATGCCAGAATCGGTTTTCACCAATGTATAATGTCACAAACAGCATAGTTATTCTAGTTTTCCAATTTAAAAATAAAATAATGCCAGTAGTAAGAATTCTTATTTCAAAATATGATTTTCCTTCAGATGATGACTTTCAATTAACAATTTACTGGCCATGTAGTATTAGAAGAAGATACCAAGGTAAACATTGAAGCAAAGCTTGCAGAGATCAGACTAGAAATACCTGGTCAGAGAGAAATGCCCACAGGCATTCACAGAGAATTTTATGTCTCACAGAGATACCTTTGTACAAATAAAAAGGCTTCAAAAAATCACCAATGAGAACTGACTTTAAACTGTGTGAGGTCAAGAATCCTTCTCTCTTCATCGCTGTATTGCTAATGCCTGTCATACGGAGCCAGAAAAGAGCCAAAATTAGGAGCTGGCCCAGGTGCTTTCTACACATTATTAATTTATCCCATTATCTTGGTGTTTCAGGCAGTAAGGAGATGACACAGAAAGCAAGTAAACATTTCTTTTCTAGACTTGAAGCGATTTCGTAGCACAGTATAACTGGAGATCCAAAGTAAAATTATATGTCTAAAAAATCAGTTTACACAGTCTCCTCAGATTTTTAGTAGCTACAACTCTTTCAGAAATTTAATTTTTTTATATTTTAATAATTTTATTGAGAAAGAAGTAGCAATGAGATAGTTTCAAAACAGGTTAGTAGTACAGTTAGAATAATTAATACATTGCATATTGTTGTCTTTGTAGTAGTCATTCCTAATACATGATGCAGGAGTGATATCTTGTCTAACCACTATTAGTACAAATCTTTCTTCTCATTGAACTAAGAGAAAGTAGCTGTATATTTATGCTATTTTCTATACTACCTCCGTGTTAATCAGAGCACTCACGACACACTATCGCTGTTTCCTCCTGCTCCCTCACAATTTATGTCTGCCTTGAAAACACCCAAGGAAAGAGATCTCAGTCTCCGGGTGCGCTGTACCATTGCACTGTTACACTCTGGAATATGGACTCCCAGCATGCTACAAAATGCATTTTCAAAATGCATTCACTTCCTTTACCAACAACTCAGCTACAGACTGGAAATCCGGCGCCAAGGAAAACAAGTAGAAGCTTCTCTCGGGCATCTTTTACTTTTCTGTGGAAGAGAAGCAACGAAAAACCAAAATAATGAACGTAGAAAAGGAAACTTATCAGAAGAAGTGAAGGGGGCGCACGGGGCTGGAGTAAGAATAACACAAAAGGTGAAGAGCTGGAGTCAGACAGTCAGGCAGTCTCCTTTGAGAGGCGACATTTAAGCTAAAATTTGAAAGCTGATGCCAAGCTCAGGTGAGGGGAAGGAGAAGCCAGCCCTCTGGTGTAGGCAGGACTGGCTACGGCTACTACGTTAAGGCCCTGGAACAAGCCCAGGACTGAGAAACTGCTCAAAGGGTGAAGGAAAGTATTTTACATAGTGGATCTACGTGGCCTACTAAGATAACATACAACTTTTCTTGGTTCGTAAACAAAATTCAATAAGTACTGTAATTTAAATTTGGCCCGTTCTAAAATTTTGCCTAATGTATTTGAAAGAACGGTTTCACCAACGTGTCTGGTTTGAATCAGCGTATGCCAATGTGAGACTGAATTTTAATGGCTGCTTCTAAAGGTGACGCAGTCCCCTACTGAGCCCGCATGAAACTTAAGTGTAGCTGGGGTGCCCCGCTCTCCTCCTGCCCTCCTCACAGCCACCTGGACGCAAGTCCCCTCTGACGTGACGGATGCTTGGCCGTCTGCATCCGGGCCTCTGTGGTAGCGTTGGCAGCTTACTTCTTCCGACCACCTCCCTCCCACTCACCGAGTCCTAGGCAGTCAGACAAACCACCAGCCTGAGTTCTGCCAGGAATCAAAAATAACATTAATTGCATTCTGTATTGTGTATCTATATTTAATGATAATGGATATCTCCTAGGATGTTATCTCAAGATTTGTTTCCCCCTTTCCCCCTCATTTGGAAAAGTGCCTTCCTTGTGTTTGTCTACGTAAGAATGCAAATATTGGTTCTCTATAGCTCCTATATAATAATTAGTCTGCAGAAGCGCTTTAAAAGATGCCGATTCCACCATCGGAAGGAGAGCAGGTCTTCTTGGACTTCCGCTGGAGTCTTCTGTACAATGCCTGACTGGAAACACACGCAGCCTGTGTGACTCTGCTCTTAGGCTCCCAAACATGCTCCACGGGGCAGGACTTTTTCTCCCAAGGTTCAGGATACTTGAAAAATTCGATACATGGAGTTGCAGCCTTTCTTTAATACCTACCAGGCTAGGTGATTCTCAGCTTCTAGTAGCTGACCAACTCTGCTTATGGCAGTTCTCATTCCCACGGGCTTTGTGGTCCTACACGGTTTGCTCAGTCACAGGGTAGAGAGCCGAGACTACACGGCAGACTCCTGCACACACTGTGACCCAGTGTGTCCCAGAAAGACTAATGTCTGTCACAGCTTCCTAATGACATGCCAAAATTATCTACGTGAAAATGCCCTCAAAGTTATAAAAGTGTGTAAGCTTAATCTACTAAAAATGCAGCTTATTTATCTTTGCATTCCCAATGATTAATACATTGCCTATTATGGGATGCATTCAGGTAACTAGATGACCGATAAGATAGGCTCCTGTGAACCTACAGTACACCAGGTTATACACAGGTGTGTATGTACATCACGGACACATACGTAGACACACAGAGAAAATAACTTTAAGTCTAACAAATGTATTTGACTATTGACAGAACTAGCTGTTCTTTCACTCTAATTTTCTATTGTACAAAGGGTGATTTAAAAAACCAACTGAATGTTTACGTTTACAAGTTTACTATAAATTGCACATGGTGGTGCATGCCTGTAAGCCCAGTGCTCTGGAGCCTGAGGCAGGAGGATTGCCATGAGTTTGAGGCCAATCTGGACAACACCGTGAGTTCAAGGGCACTCTGAACTACATAGTGGGATTTGGTCTCAATAAAACAAAAACAAAAGTGAAAGATTATTATGAAAGACACGATTGCCGTGAATCCCCCTCAGAGTCCTTCTCCTTCCTTAGGATATATTTATCCCATCATTCTTGCCACTGTCTGAAGCAGTTCTGCAAATCTTCTTTTCTAAGTGTCTTTACAAGATATGATGAAAACCACAGTGAACTCATGTTTACAGCAACACAACTTGCAGTGGCTGAATCTTGAAAACAACCTAAACACCCATCAACCGAGGAATAGATAAAAAAGATGATTTTTTATATAATGGAGTAGCGCTAAGCTATAAAGATAAACTCAGGGCTTTTAGAGGTAAGTGCATGTAACTAGAGACCATACTCATAAGTGAAATAAATCATACTTGCATGTGGAAACATCATATTCTCTCCCTAATGTGAGAAACTGAAAGAGTAAATAAGATTCAAAATGTACAATAAACATTGTGAGTTAATAAACAATATAAGTTAGTGCTTATATCGTCTGATCAGTTTTGCATGCCTGTATCTGGTAATCTGAGCAGCTACTTTGAAGATAACAATATGCAAAACAATAACCATTGTTAATTTCCTATCATCTTGTTCTGAAATTCTGTGTCATCTTTATTGTTTCTTTTCTCTTTAAAAAAAAAAATACAGTCAGTGCTCTGCCAAGTGCCATTGATTGCAAAAGCGTTCTGGCGTGTCTTTATCTTCCTTAC
Source organism: Octomys mimax (assembly GCA_002564305.1). Taxonomy (NCBI): domain Eukaryota; kingdom Metazoa; phylum Chordata; class Mammalia; order Rodentia; family Octodontidae; genus Octomys; species Octomys mimax. The sequence goes on along the minus strand of NDGM011255699.1, from coordinate 3,592 downwards.
TCACCATATCTGGCATCAGGTAACTCTTGGCTCTTTTTCAAGCCAAAGTGACGGTAAAAGACCAGTGTTTTGAGTCAGTTCAGAGCATCTAGGCAGCCACAGCCACACAACTAACAACACTCATGAAAATGGACTTAGAGAATGCATCAGAAAGTGGAAAGAGTGACACGATGTCTGTGTTTGAAGCCAGCCTGGGAGACATAGTGAGTTCAAGGCCAGACTGAACTACGTAGTCAAATTCTGTCTCAAAACAGAGAAACAAAAAACCTAAAAAGAATATGGCCTAATGACTCCACAACTATAAATTGCTGTACAGTTAAGTATACATCCAGAAGCGAAATGGTACAGAAACCATCTGAAGTTGAAAACAGTAGTTTCGCTCTTCCCTGTTGTCAGAAAAAGAGTCCGTTTCTGTTGTACTGTCTAACTCTCATCCCCACCAAACTCAGCTGGCCATGGAGAGGCCACCTTCGAGGAAACAGAGCAGACATGGTGAGCTCATGCACCGCAGTTTCTAGAACTTGTTCTGAAGGTTTGAATCTGGTCTTAGTCCCATGTGCCTCACCTTGGAAGGCTTTGGAGCCTTATCCCAAGGGCTTTGCTGTCACCAGTCATCTTTGCTGCCAGCATTTATTCAACAAAGATACACTGAGCACTTGCTCTGTGTAAAGCGCTGGGAACCACCCTGGTCCTGAGAAGATCTGCGACTTCCTCTGTGTGATGCCCACTGATTGGAGCTGCCTCCCTTCTCAGGATTTTCTTTTGCTTTGTTATTGCCTACTCTCTACCCACCTCCCAACTCTAGCATTTTTTTCAAAATTGAAAAAATAAGGTATCTGTGCTTCAAGCAAGCAGCAATATGGGGGCGTGGTTAGTGGTTATGCATCTTCCACTGTAGCAAAGAGTTTTTTATTGACACATGCACTGTGTATTTTGGATCGCAGCTTATTTGAATGTATGTAATATATGCCCTCAGTACCACCTCACCTTACTTCTCCCAGGACCACCTCTTGTTCCCTGCACTTCCCCACACACAGGCATTTGTAGGCTCCACACCTTCCTCGCTAGGGCTCCGTCCCCTCATCCCCTCCACACAGCTCATCAATCGCCCCTCAGTCTTGTTATCTCCAAGTTTTCCTTGGCATTTTCCCATCAGCCATTAAGTGGGCAGCAAGGGCAGAGATCGTCTTCCAGGACTTCCTGTCTCTAAAGCTTTTCCCTAATCTATGCCCCTCCTTATGTGGGGACCGACCACTTAGGAAGGGCCTGTCCTCCCCCGCACCACTCAGCACTTTGCATCTCCCTCTCGGAGCAGAGGAGGGCTGCTGAGGCCACCATTCTATTTCAGGAGGCAAGTGGCTCAGACCTTTCGGAGCCTGAGGCGTGAGTGTCTAGGTGAACTGAGTGGAGGTGGAGAAGGGGACAGGACCCCCTCCCGAAAGCATCCTGGGGTGTTCGTGCTCGCGCTCTCAAGCCAGTGAGTGTGCGCGTCAGACTCTTCACAGACACCGCCAGTTGTCTTATCACGGCTGAATCCCAAGCAGTCCTGATGTGTCCCACATTGTGGCTGTCACAGCAGATCAGCTGGGAGCCAAAAGTCATCAAGTGCAGGAGAGCTGTGGGATCAGGGAGCCGGAGCGGCTTTTCCCCGTTTCTTTGGAGACCTCACCAAGGACTAAGGGAAGATGCGAAGAAGGGAGTATGAATTTGCATGAAGTGTGCAGAATGTCCAAGGTGTAGGCCAACGAAGGTGTCCAAGAGGTGCCAATAATCGCAGAGGCCTTCCAATGTTTTTAAAAAGAAAACTTACATTTCTTCAATGTTGTATCAGGTCAGACAGGGAAAGTACTACTAAAAATGTGAGGTGAAAAGCAAGATGCTCACCCTTTGAAAGCATCCTCCAAGCTCTACCCTCAGCCCCTTATCTACAATTTAAGAAACTGCACTGATAACAAGCCGCAAGCTATATGGAGTCTCCCGGTCCAACTTGATGGGCTGCTTACAGACCACTAAAATGAAAAACATCTCTCCTGAGAATTTTATGACAATGTATCAATTTTTTTTCAGATGATTGAAACACTTATTTAAAAGCAGAAAGTGAATTTTAGTTGGTAAATTTGGGAACTCTTTACAAATCTGAAACTCTGTGATTCTATGATATGCTTATTAAAAGCTAGTTGTATGACAGAAATCTCTTGTGTAAGACACTTCCAAAATTTTGTTATCATTAATAATTGCATTTTGTGAGGGTAAAGATGACAAATGCTCTAAGAGGACTGAAGTCTTGACAACTTGTGTTTTCTGACCAGCTATTTGCATTGGCCCCACAGGCACACGGTTTCAAGCCAAAGACATTTTAAGTTGATCATAAAATGTAGTCAGGTGTTTGCCTTCTAATTTTTCTAATGGAAAAATATGACCCAGTTGTTCAAACAAGCTCCACAGGTATTTGGGACTCAAATTAATTTCAAATGAATCTAACAGAGAGTACTATGTACTACTTGAGTTCTTCAAGAATCTTTTATTTTTAGGTTTTCTTTCTTTTTTTTTTTTTTTTTTTTGTTCAGGGTCTCACTACATAGCCCACATTAGTAGCGATCCTCCTGATTTCTGCCTCCCAAATGCAGGGATTACAGGCACACGCCACCGTGCCCGGACCCATCACCGGCTCAGCGCACCCAAAGGCAGGACCGGCGTGGCATGCAGAGCCAGGTGTTGAACCCTGGCCCCTGCGTTTAGCTAAGCAAGTGCTTAGTCTGCTGAGCTATACTGCCAGCCCTAGGAATCTTCTATTTTTAATACAGCATTTCAGCTCAGTAGCTGCTGCTGGACTCCCAAACTGCACTACAGTATTGGGGGTGAGAGAAAACCCCCAAAGAAAGCAATACAATAGATCCATTTTCCCCCTGTCCTTTCTGGAATACAGGTTTGCAATGAGATTTCACTTCTTACTCTCATCCGGGACTCGAACTCTATCACATCTCACATCTCTGCCAGACCTGAGTTCTGCTAGTTGCTGAAGGAAATCCTATAAGTGGTTTAGTAAATGCTAAGTGGAAACCCTAGAATATCTGACTACAGGAAATTCAAAGGTAATAGCTTAGTAATGCAAAAAATAGCCTGTGCCTCTCCTGACTGCACAGGGAGCCGAGTGAAAGACCTCCATCACTGTAGCAACTCAAATTCTTCCTCCTTGTCCTCCTCCTAAGCCATGTGCTCACACTGACATTAACAAAGCAAAGTGTAAATATCTGCACATTCACCGTGGAAGAGCTCCACTCTGACTTGCGTGTGCTCTTTGGAATCCGATCAAAACAGTGTCTCGGGTGCGTGTTCAGTCATGTCATTGCACAGAAGACTAGTGGGGTGTCGGGGGGTTGCTTTTTTTTTTTTCTTTGCTGCAGACATTATGTCTTCGATACCTCAAGGGCTTCAGTAAAATGCTCTTTCCTTTTTTCCAACAATAATGGTTCAATTCAGCCAGTCACAAAATTGGGCTCAAAAATAGTGATTCAATTTGACTCCAGCCATTCAAATTAGACCAAAATCTCCATAACAAGGAGAGCATTTTGCAGAATGGGATGGAAAAAAA
>NDGM011255697.1:3015-16858 GCA_002564305.1 Octomys mimax | reverse complement strand
ACTGGGGAGATGGTTCAGTAGAATAAGCACTTGCCTGGCAAGCACAAGGGTCTGAGTTCAATCTCCGGTTTCAAAAAAAAAAAAAAAATCAAAAAACAAGTTCCTTTTGGAGCTTCCATTTCTATTAGCACATATTGCCCTAGATGTCCATTATCATTTAGGCTGAGCTATAACTGATGTGGATGTGCTGCCTAATTATTACCTCATAATAGTGTGAAAATTCTCAACTTAGAATGATAACAAGGCACGGCAAAGGGCACATGGATGCATTTTTTGTGTAAGTACAACACTGATAGAACACACCCTTGTGAGTGGGCAGCAACTCCACTGCATGTTTGTTGGCAAGATGTGGCCCACTGTCCTGTAGCAATGGCACGACTTGGGGTTCTGTTAGAAAGACAGAGGGTCAGTCACTCGTATATCCAGTGGGTCAGTATTTGCACTATAACTAGCTTCCTGGGTATTTCTTAATCACATGAAAGTATATGAAGAACTTCTATATAGAAACACCATGCTCAACACCCCAAAAATAAAAAACAACTTCCCAGCACATGCTAGGCACTCAGGCTACTTTTCCTATTTCTCAGATAATTATTATTATCACCCAAACTCCCTACTTCCTTATGTGAGAAGTTGATTGACAACATACTTCATACTACAAAGTAATCCAAAATGCCTTTGGGAGGTTCCTGTAATCTTCCTTCTTCTGTTCCTGAGAAGCAAGACATCAACTTGGAAATGAGCTGGAGTCTCTGTTCTAATGGACCTCATCTTTTCTTATGTTAGAGATAGAACTGAAAGTTATAAAAAATTACCAGTAATTCTGTGTACCAAGAGTGGACATAGGGAAATGATAAGCAGATAATACAATAAAACTAACATAAACAAAATTGCCATACACTACAATGTATAACACTGTTCCAAGTACTGGCCTTATTTTTGTCTGTTGCTTTTACCCTCTACCTGCCTAATCTCTTAAAATTTCTTGATCTCATATTTTAGATAGAAATGTGATTTATGAGTGAGATTTGTCTTCTGCAAAGTAATTTGGTTAGAGTAAATGTATACATTGTGCTGTGATACATGTATATCTATATGATATACTACATGATATTATAATTATTTATGGAGATCTATCTGATCTTGAAAAGGAAAGAAATTCAAAGGATTTACTTTTTTAATCTTGGATGCATATGAAAAACAGTCCTTTAATCACAGAAATGTACTAATGTCTCTGTTCCAACCCAGTCTGATCAAAGAAGAACCTCTGGGGTAGATACCTTGTCATCAGACTTTGTTTCTTAATTTTCTTAATGCTTTTAATGTACAACCAGTAAGCTGAATTTGTGCAGGTGTTCAAGATTTTCCAGGTTTCATCTTTGCTATGATCATGTCTTGTGGAGAAAGAGCCACTCTGAAGACAAAACCAGGTAGAAGATCTGCATTTCTGTTACTTCTCACATTCACAAATTAATATATGTGTGTTTATAATCTGTAGTACAGAGCACTTATTACTCCCAGAGCCACAAATCTTATTGAGAAACATGCTACATTACTATTAACAATGTCCAAATTTTAAAATTATAATTTTAATGATCATGAAACATTATTTCATGAACAAACATGTCTTAGCCACAGCCCATAGACAATGTGTCAGTGGCTAAAAGACCAAAGAAAATATAAAGAAATATTTCATTTTAAAAAGCTTCAGAAAATGATTGGTTTATGTTAGGTTTGTGCCTAGGTGTCCCGCAAAAAGCTTCATGCAGTCATACGGCATGGATTCTAGAGTTTGTTATTAATTCATGGTCCAGTGCTGGGATTATGGGTGTGAGTGCTACATGTTCCTGGGGCAGGCAGTCTGGATGTCATAAAAGGAAGGGAGAGAGGCTTGCTAATGGCCACTGCTGTTGTTGCTGCTCCTGCCTTTTTCTTTACTTTTTTCCCACCACCATGAACTGTTGGTCTCCACCTTATGCCACTATGCCTTGGATCCAGCTGAATGTAGACTGAAACCCCCACAAACCATGAGCTAAATAAACCTTTCCTTCCTTAATTTTGGGAAGTATTCTGTCCCATCAGTGAGAGAAAAGTAATCAAGATAGTTTGGGACTTGCTAGCAAAGAAAGTTTAGAGTCTAGTAGCCAGGGTTAAGACCAGAAAGTCTCTAGAACATACTAAGAAAGCCCAGTGGTGCTGGGACACAATGACTAGGAGTGGAAAGTCAGATAATAAGTGGTGAGAAATTCCATGGTTTTGCTGGATATAATCACTAGAATTTCTAGTGGTGAGAGTGGGTTAGACAGTTTCCTCCTGCTAGACTACAGCGCTCCACAGCTCCCTGTGTCATGCTCAGTTACTCAAGGGAGAGGATTTGTAGAGTGAGATTCACTCAGCAGTAACACCATTAGCTTTCCTTCTTCCACTGAGTGGGAAGCATTTCAATGAATAGCTAATTTAGCATATAGTAAGGAAGATTGTTTTTACAGACATTAGTTTTTCTAGTTTTCAGTGTCCCTTAGATAACTCTTATCTGGACACTCTCTTACTGGCCTCTTGGTTCTCTGTCACTAACTACCTTCTCACATTTTCCCCCAAAATGAGAGGCTTGGGGAAAAGTAAAAAGGTTTTACTAAAAATGTTATTCTTGGGGAGATGAAAAGCTCTCATATTGCTTCACATCATCATCAATTGCCTCAATTAAAAATTACAATTCTGAGCATTACTCTGACCAATTATAAGCAAATGAAAAGATACATGTTATTGTTAAATATATAGTGTGATATTGTTTGACATGACAATGTAATTTGTTGTTAACATCATCTCCATTTGTCAGGACATTTACATAAATTATAACATGTTAATATGTATGAAAAAGTATATGTTTAACTAGTATTAATAATAATAATATAGAAAATACCAATGACAGCTTTAACACAAGATGTCAAGTCATACAATGTGAAATACACTGTGACTTAATTCTTGTAAAGAAAGAGGCCACAAGGGCCGGCCAAATAGCTAAGTGGATTAAAGTGCCTGCAAGTTCTGCTTCAATCCCCAGGCCTGCCATGCCAGTCCTGCCCCAGGGAGTGCTGAGATGGCTATTGAGACTGGGCAGGGTGGTGTGCACCTGTAATCCCAGCTCTTGGTGGTCTGTTGCAGGCAGATCACTATGAGTCTGATCTAGTAGTGAGACCCTGAACACTCTGTAGACCCTTTCCTAAAATACAGGAAAAAATTTTTAAAAAGAGGCCACATTCTCAAAATATGTTCATATGTGTGTACATTCATATGTTTATGGAAATGTACAGAAAATGACATTACACTGCATCACAAATTGCTAAGAATAATTATTTCTAGCAATGAAGTTGACCAGGACTGTGTAAGAAATAATCCTACTGGTTTAAGAATGCAATAATATTAGAAAATGTAAATTAAAAAAGAATTTCTTCCCCAAATTACAACTTAAAAAGAGATCATTTTATTCAACTGAGAAAAAAGAACATTGCAAGTTTGGACCCTGTACCTAGAGGGAATGTATCAGTACTTTGAAATCTTTTATATATTCTCAGTTCTACACATGACAGCACTAAAATGAGTTAGAAAGTGCAGCCAAAGCAGCCACAAACATCTTTGCTCTAATTCAACCTTCTCCCTTACTCTGCAACTTGATATTCGTACACTCATGCATCAGTGGTCACGGTCAGTTCTAAAAAGGATGTTTATTGCTGACACCNTTTGAATCAGTATTTATTAATTCATCCCACTACAATATATTCTGGTGTCATGAAGTCCAGTGTATTTTATTTCACTTTAAAATCAGTGAAAACATTAATTATTTTTGATGCATGCAAATTTTATTTCTTATGATATCCTTAGAGGTAGCGTGTTCTCTGGTTATGTAGTCAATAAAACATTTTAAGTGCAACAACATCAGGGTGACAAAAACATCATATACCATCAAAATGTATAAGTAAGTAGATATTTATGTTAATGCAAGAGTTAGGACTAATAATAGCAGCATTTTATATCAGTGAAACCCCTTGGCACCTGGTATGCTGAGGTGATGCATCTGTCTCCCTAAGGAATACATTTAGATATCATACAGAACATCCTAAAATGCCTAGATCATTGTTAAGGCACAAGTCAGTAACTTTCTGTAATGATTTAATTTGGATTTCTATATAACACAAGGAATAATAACATAGATTTGGGAATTCTTATATCATACCGGACAGTTATATGTTTTCATGAGTTATAAGGGTAATAGATCTAAGAAGTAAAAAAAAAAAAGGATACTTTTCTATAAGCTTATAATATAAATGGGAAGAAAAATTCAAACAAATAAAAGAAAAATATGGTGATGGGACAAAAAGTGTTCAAATTTGAAAGAATACGCGAAGATGCAGAATTGTGAAAGATTCACAACATTAACAGGATAGTTTGAATAAATCAAACTTTATTGGTGCCTAAGGTACAAGTTAAACAAATTCGTACTTATAGACAAATATCAACTCCAAATGCTTAGACTTTATTTGACAGTCAATCTATGTGTAAAACAGTCAAAACAATTTTATTATTTAAAGAATGGTCACTGGATTACAGGGAGATTGACAGAGCACAATTTTATTTTGGAACAAGTTTGGAAACAAGTTCAGAGCCATTGAATAGGCTCCAAATAATCTATTTTGCTTTTTCCCTTTTATGGGAAAGTTGAACTCTAAGGGGGAACGGAGAGATTAACAAATAAGAAAAATACAAACAAAAGAAGGCTAAATTAGTTCAATTTGGAGGAAAGCTTTTTTTTCAATCATGGAAACTTGACATAAAGAAATAGTGATGTTTTCCCTTCTCATCATACTTCTTAGATAAGTATATAAAAAACTCTGTCTAAGTTACAAGGACACTGATAAATAAGTTGTAAAAAGCTGTGGAAATGAGACAAACTCTTTATTTGGAAGAAATAGCAGGGAAGTTATTTGTGCTGTGGCAGCGACTGCCTGGAGCCAGCGCTGCGGAGCAGAAGTGGAGAATCTGTGAACAGAGATGCTGCTGGGAGGTTCGCGCTTGACCGATTTCCTTAAAAGTTTACAAAGAACTGTGGCTGTGCATTACAATGTTATGGCTCGTATTTGATAAGATGCGGAACGTTTTATTCTAACTGGAAAATGATTTACTGTGAATTGATCTAGCATTGAAATAACGAAACCCAAAAAATTATAAATTCAAGTTCAAGGAGAGCACAGCAGCTCAGTCACCTCATTTTATTGTTATCTCCACTTTGATCACATTGGCAGATAATGCTTGTCATCCAACAGGGTACAAGGTACGTGACAGTCTCAGCAGAAGGCAGATGCACTCATTACCGCCGTCTACTTACTGGAAAAATACAGTGTTTTTATCTTTTTTTTTTATCTGAAGCTCACGGTTTATTTCCTCCATTTTGAGGCTCCCTTTGTGAAGTATTAATATGAATCACCAGAATACAGAAAACTGTTATCTACATAACACTTAAGTTATAATAAAAAGTGATGTGAGTATAAATTTGCCCTAGGCCTGGTGGTATACTCATATAATCCCAGTGAGCTGGGAAACTGAGGCAGAAGGATTTGACTGTGAATTTGAACCCAATCTGGGCAATTTATTGACATACAAAACCATTCCTCAAAAGTTTAAAAAGCAAATAAATAAATAGAAAGGATGGGTATGTAGCTAAATTCACCCTGTGTTCAGTTCCTCATATTTACAAAGCACATTGTGTCAAACAAGACAAAATAACTTCAGTCTTAAAGCTACCATATATATATATATATATATATATATATATATATATATATATATATAATCTATGCTAAAATATTTGATAGTATTAGTTCATTTTCATTGTTTGTTTCATTATTTATTTACTTGTATTTTAGGACAGGGTCTACAGGGTCTCACTGCATACTTTGGACTCATAGTGATCCTCCTGTTTGCAACCTCCCAAGGGCTGGGATTACAAGTGCACGCCACCATGCCCAGTCTCAATTACAGTCTCAGGGCTCCCTAGGGGCGGGAACGGCACAGCAGGCCTAGGGATCGAACTCCTGGCCTCTGCATCTGCCTAAGCAGGCACTTTAATCCACTGAGCTATTTGACTGCCCCCCAAAACTTGAGAAGGATTTTTTTATTTTGGTTGGCTCAGGCTGACTTAAGTGCAGGTCTGGTAAGGCACTTGAGGTGGAGATCGAACCACAGTCTGCTGCAGCTGACTGGATTTGCCCTCCCAGGCACTTAAACAGCTGAGCTCATCCACAAGTCCCCTCATCTCATTGTTTAAACTGACATGCAGAATAGTAAAAATTCTATGCACTAGTAGGGTACTATGTGATGTTTCTGTTCTGGTATGTATATTGTGTAATGTTTAAATCTGCTTAAAACTATCCAACTGCTCAAACATTTATCACTTCTTATTGGGGGAAACTCAAATCCTTTCTTCTAGCTTTTTAAATGTATGATATAAATTCTTTCAGAATTACTCCCCTGTGCCTTAAGACCTGTAAGTCACTTATAATCTCTGTACCTCAAAATTTTCATGAAGAAGATAAAATTAACAATACTAGTAATTTGGTTGAGGGTGAAAGAAAACACTTTATGTATAGCATACATTCATTTCTCTTACTGATAAGGATGGGTGTTATTGCAACGAGATCCCTTAATTAATACATCTGTTCTGTGTCTGTTTATGGCTCTTCTGAATCTACTGTACTGAAACAGATGAGTTTTTAAAGTCCATGCATTGAAGTAGCTTTACTTTTTGTTTGTTTTCACTCAGTTCTATACTTCATATGTTGAATAGGACAGGCATTTGTAAAACAAGTGAAAAAAGAAAGCAGAGAGTGAGAAAACAAAGTGCTGCTCCTGGGAGGCAAGAGTGTTAAAAGATGAGGTAGCTCGCAAATTCCAGCAGTGTGGAGCTGCACCATGCCAGGAAACAACAGAATCTCCTCCAGAAGGGTTTACACTTGAAGCCCTAAGTGCGTTTCCATTACCTGCTCTTGGACATTATTTTTGACTCAGTTTCTTCATCTGTGATGTGGAGATGTCACTACTTGCTTAAAGGGGCTGCTTTGTTGACCAGGTTTTGCTGTAGTGTGGCAATCAGGAAAATGGGCCTTGGTGATACGTGGCTGACTGCGACATCTTTCCACTAGAGAGAGAAGAGGACACTGTTCATTTGTAGCTTAGCCTGTTATCTGTCACATAACAGGCTAAGCTACAAGAGGAATTTGGCAAACATTTTCTTCATGAATGAAGGATAAGGAGGGTGGTGGCATTCTGCTCTCCCTGGGAAGACATCAGAAACCAGAGTAGAGGAGACTTAAAAGAAAATTAGCACATTTTAGCTGTTATGTGTAGAATCCTCAATCTTAAGAGAAAGAAGAAAGGAAGGGAAATAAAGTGCAAAAAATTGTCACCTTTTGTATTTATATTTTGTCACTTTCTCATTCAGGTTATCATGCTGAGAAGAGAAACAAAAGTGCACCTTGTCTTAATGTGGATTGTAGTGCTACCTGGCTCCTCTCTTCACAGTAAGCAACAACCTAATGGATGAGATACGCAGCAAGAACGGCTCATGAATAAAATCTAAATTAATGAGTCATTCAAGAAACATTTGAGGGGCTGGGGAGATAACTCAGTGGACTAAGTGCTTGCCTGGCAAGTGCAAAGTCCTGAGTTCAATCCTTGGTAAAAAAGAAAGAAAGAAAGAAAGAGAGAGAGAGAGAAAGAAAGAAAGAAAGAAAGAAAGCAAGAAAGAAAGCAAGCAAGCAAGCCAGACTTGAGAGGATTAAAACAGCAAAGTAAAGACCGGCAGCAAAGTGCAGCCTCTCTTGGAGCTGGCATTGGAATATTTGTAAAACAGCAGCCTGGTTAATTAAAATAAAGGAGAGGTCCAGGACTCAGGAGGGAGTTGACAGGAAAAATAAGAATCTTGAGAGCAGCTAAAGAAACTGAATACAACATAAACTGAGTAGAGTAGAGCATCTAGCATGCTAATCCTGGCTCCTTGGAAGAGGGCCAGACCCCACTAACAGAGAGAATGTGGCCAGTGTGAGCAGCTCCAGGGATAAACAATGGACTGGGTTGGCTAGGCTAGGCCAAGGAGAGCCACTTGGTCTTATAACTCCAAAGCTGGTGATCCTTTACTCTGAATGCAAGCTCTTCCTCATGGCAGTATACAGTTGGAAAGAAATCTATTGCAGTATCACTGTATTGAAGAGTGTTTTATCATGAGCCATTTTGGAAAGGGATTGACTATTTAAGCCTGAGCCATAGAGCAACTAAACTTTAGGGATTTGCAGGGGGTGGGGGTCACTCCAACACAGAGGCCTGGTAGAAGGTGGCCACAAGAGATAGTCACCCAGGGGAAATGACTAGACATGCTTAAAAGTTGCAGCCTCAGACTGGGAAGGACACAGAGGATACGCCCTCTGCAGAGAAAAGCCAGGCCATAGCATATAGGTGTTGGAGAGAGGAAAGTCTGAACATGTTGGAATTAAATGCAGAGGGCTACTCACCCCTGCACGTACGTACACACTGCCTATAACCAACGCTGAGCTCAGGGGCTTGTTTGCTTTTCCCATTTGCCTGTGTGGTCAGGACCATGCCTCAGCTTAGGCAGCATCCACAGCCTGGAGTACACGTACCCAGAGAGGGGCACCTGGGGCAGGGAGGGCACCTCTCAAATGTGCACAAATGCAAATGAGAGTGTGACACACGCTGCCCAGAAGCCACCCAGAACTAGGAGTGACGCAGTGAGAACAGCAGACATCACGGAGCATCACGGGTGAGGCAGCTAGAAATAAGTAGAGAAACAAGCAGGATTTATAGCGGCCTTACTGTCTTTCCCTCATCCTCTGGATTCCATATCCTTATGTTCTGAAAAGCACCGCTGATATGCAATGCAGCCTGTGCTGTGGAGTTCATATTATTTTGTTAGCGAAATTCTGTATCATTTGTAATTTTTCTTTTTTCATTACTATTTTGTATTTAAAAAACATGGAGACATTTTTAGGACTCATTTTTTTTTTATTTTATTTTAAGGGAATAGGGATTGGATGGTTTTTGTTTGTTTGCTTTGCTTTCCATTTGTTACTTTTCTACTTTTTAAATCTGCTCTTCTCTTACTTTTATCTAATCCTATTAGTATTCTTTTACTTTTATTTATTTTTTTTTGTACCAATAATGAATTCAGGACCTTGAGCTAGGCAGGCAGACGCTTCCACCACTGAGCTGTCTCTGTGGCCCTCTTTTACTTCTTAATAGGTCCTTTATCTCACTTTTCTCTTCCTTCACATCTTTTTTTTTCATAACTTTTCGTTTACTTCTTTTATTTTCATCTTCTACTACTCTATTTTTACTAATATTACTTTTATTAATCCTTTTATTTGACACCATTATTGTTAAATTCTTTTGTTAATGATATAATTGTTGGACTTGGTAGATATTTCCTATATGTTAATGTTTGCTTTGCCCTGTGTTTATACTGAAAATCTCTTTTTTATTTTTAAGAGTGGACAGATTAGCTTTTCTTGGTTCTTATGGTAGGGCGATACCCAGTCTTTTTGTTTTCTTTTACGTATTTAGTACATGGTCTACAGGGTCTCACTATGTAGATCAGACTCATAATGATCCTCCCATTTTCAGCCTCCCAACTGCTGGGATTATAGGCTTGCACCACCAATCAAACTCTGATCTCTTCATCTGCCTAAGCAGGTGCTTTAATCTGCTGAACTATTGGGCCAGCTATTTCCCATTTGTGTTTGATTCTGTTATTGTTGTTATTGCCTAGGAGGCATAGTTATTGCTATTAATCTGTGTTTATTGTACAGCAATGTCCTCTTTGTCTTTGAATCATCAAAATTACTGCAGTTCAGTTGCAGGACTGGGTGCTGGAGTGACAACAATGTGCACAATTTAAGGAGGAAAAGTTTATTGTGGTCCTTGTTGTGGTCCACAGTGAACTGGCACCAAGGAAGAAAAATCATGGCAGAGATGCATGGTTTAGGAAGACGCATGTTATAACCTGGCAGCTGGGAAGCAGATAGAATGAAGGGAAGAAGAGTGGCACGAGTTATTCTCTTCTAGGCTCTGTACTCAATGTCCTGTCTTTTCCAGTGATACTCCACCTCCTATCAGCAAGTTAGCAATGAGACCCTATAATGGATACAACTTCCTAAAGTCCCTCCTCTGACCACATGAGGCTAGTGAAAAAGCAATCCTAGGAAACAAGGGTAAAATGGAAGAAAATCTTGCATTGAATGAAACTCTTATATTAAAATCTTGTACTTCAAAATATGTTACAAAGCTAAAGTAATATATCATAAAGCTCAGATAGTAAAATAGCATTATACTGGCACAAAAGCAAACATGTGACTCAAAAGAACAGATCAGAAGATGCAGAACCAACTCCTGGAACATTCAGTCATCTAGTCTTGAAAGAAAGAGATAAAAATGTACACTGGAGGAAAAATAATCTCTTTAACAAGAGGTGGTAGAAATTTGACTATACACATGCAGACTACTGAATGTAGATCTTTATCTCTACTAAACAAAAATTAAAATGGACCGAAAATCTTAGCATTAAAACAGAAACACTCAATCTGCTAAAAATGAAATAGAAAAATTTCTTAAAATCATAGACATAGTCAAGGATTTTCCTGAACAGAAGCCCAATTTCACAATAAAAAACAAAATTCAGCAAATAGGTTTATATCAAAACAAAATATTTTCTGTAGCAAAGGAAATAACCAGGAGAATGAAATTGCAGTACACAAAATGAAAAAAAAAATATTTTGACCAGGTAGTCCTCAGAGAAAGGAGTAATATTTATAATATGTTAAAAACTCCAAAAATCCAAACCCCAAATTAAAGACCCTATTATAAGTGAGCAATTAAAATGAGTAGATGCTTCACAGAAGAGCAACTACAAATACCCAACAAATGAATAAAAAAATTTCAACATCTTTGGCTGCTAAACCAATGTAAATTGAAGTACCACTGAGATTCTATACTGCCTCAAAAAGAATAGCTTTTATCAGGAAATCAATAATAAGAGCTAGTAAAACCATGGGATGGATATAAAGGAACTCTTCTGTGCTGATGGGAATTGGAAATCAGTGTGATGAATCCTCAAAAAAAACCCTACAAATAGTAATTCCCTTTGATCCAGCTCCTTCTGAGTATCTTCCTGAAAGTGAGAGACACTGAATCGTGGTGACACATGTTCATCCATATTTGCAGCAGCACAGCTCATAAAAGCTCAGTCTTGGAAGTAACTTGTGTGCTCATCGCAAGATGCATGGATAAAGCAAATTTGTAATTTGTGCTTAATGGAGTCCTGCTCTCCTATAAAACCATGAATCTGAGACATTTGTAGGAAAAAATGGACATAACTTGATACTGTAATACTATGATGTAATACTATGATACTGTAATACTATGTTGATACTGTAATACTATGTTGATACTGTAATACTTGATACTGTAATACTATGTTGATACTGTAATACTATGTTGATATTGTAATTGATACTTGATACTGTAATACTATGTTGATACTGTAATACTTGATACTGTAATACTATGTTGTTAGGCACACTATGTAGAGTACTGTATGGTCTTGATACTGTAATACTATGTTAAGTTAGGCACACTATGTAGAGTACTGTATGGTCTCTTTTATATGGGAAATCCAATGTAAAAATAAATGAAAAAAACTAAGTAAGTATCAGATAATAGGAAACTAGGAGACAGACTTTTCCAGGGAGGAAAGGAAACTACAAATTAGGACAAGACAGGGGAAGGGAAAATAAAAATAATTAGGATGCATTATATATATGCACCAACTCCCTTTAAATAATGTAATCATTATATAATGTAAAATGTACTAATAAAAATGAAAATTTAAAAAGAAACACTCAATGTCAAATTGATATAAAGAGCATTTTAATTTATGAAGCAAATGGCTGAGAAAAAAGAAGAGTGAAATGATGAGAGAGAAGGAGAAAGAAAGAGGGAAAGGAAGAATGGAAGGAATAACCAAGGAAGAAAACAGTCCTAGGTCTTTGAGAAGTTCATGGGCTATCTGGAAAAACAGACTCAAAAAAGGTATTGTGATGAAAATCTGATCATGTGCAGTTTTCCCAATCCCCAGGGGCAGAAGAAATTGACACTGCCTTGAACATCTCACTCATTAACTCACCTCCAAAATTTCATGCCTGAAGGGCCGGCGAGATAGCTCAGTGGACCAAGCAGGCCACAAGGACCATACCACATGCCACATCTGCCTGCCTCCCGGTGCTCTAAGCTGGCCATCTGGACCAGGCCTGGTGGTACACGCGTGCAATCCCAGCACTGGGGAGGCTGAAAAACAGGAGGATCACTATGAGTCCAAGCTGTGTAGAGAAACCCTGTACCAAATACATGAAAAAAAAAAGTTTCTCTCCTGGTGAGTGATATTAAAGAAACCCAAGATGGAGAGTTTAATTAAATTTAATTATTTACTTTTTAGGCAAGGAGAGGCTTACATAGCTCACAGTTTGTGGAAGTTTCAGTCCACATTTGGCTGGCTCCAACACAGATTGGCATGTGGCAGAGGGTAATAGTTTATGGCTGAAGACAGCAAAAGCAGGAAGAATAGAAGGAGTAAATGGCTAATTTTAAATTTATTAAGTGAGACTTAATGAAAAGTGCTTTGCACATAGCTCAGATTTAGGTGACATATTGATCTTTAAGACTCAGCTCTTCTTCCAGAGGAGCATGATATATCATTAGCATGACAGTTCACACACCTGTAAGTGTATTTCTCAAAATAAAGTTAATGTCACCATCAGTATCTTTTCAGGAACTGAGAATAGGAAGAATGTTTGTGATCCTGAGGAATTCAGAGAGTAGGTATGGATGTGGGATGGGAATTGTGATATCTAGCTGCATATATGTGGCCAACAAGTTCATGGCCATGAAATATCTAATCAGCCAGTCTGATCTGGAAGTATCTTGATGCACAGGGGTATCGCCAAGACATAGTGCTAAGTAGTGGTGTTTGTCAAGCTGTTCCTGGTTTGCAAAGTGTGCTCCAGTCAAAAAAGCAAGTGAGATGTAATTTCTTCTAACATTGTTCACTAGCATAAACAAAAGAAAAGAGCTACACATTAAAGAGGTGAACAGTCCACAAATAAAAACAAGATATTATGCCCCCCAATAAATAAAGCAGTGAGAAAACAGAAAGTGGAGAACCAAAAATTTGATATCTGTATGGATCTGGGCAATAGGATAGAAGCATAAGAAGCTAGTGTTGCTTATAGTTTAAGAATAACGACGTGAAAATGTTTGAA
This sequence comes from Octomys mimax, assembly GCA_002564305.1. Classification (NCBI taxonomy): domain Eukaryota; kingdom Metazoa; phylum Chordata; class Mammalia; order Rodentia; family Octodontidae; genus Octomys; species Octomys mimax. Next base: position 3,482 of record NDGM011255697.1, on the reverse strand, counting down.
ATTAATAATTCCAGCCCTCAGGCATGCCCATCATACTGTGGTGAAGATAATGCTGACTTGGTGCTATGAGAAGTCCCTTTAGTCTTTTACAGTCATGAAAACTAGACTTAAAGCAGAGTGCAGAAGAAGAGAAAATGTGAATGTCACTGGCTGAGATTACAGAACAACATCAGTATCACCATGGCCAAGGTTCTGGACATATCAACAGCAGCCATTATAGAGTGAGTTCAAAATAACTGGACAGATCACAGCCAAGTGGCTACTGTTTTTAGGACACCACGGGACACCCCAAGACCAAAGTTCTAGTTACCCTTATATAACTCTCCTTGTATGGAATTTTTAAAAACATTTTTATTGAGAAACAAATAGCAATGAGACAGTTTCACAACCGACTGCTAGTACACTTTCAATAATCAATACATTGCATATTGTTGTCTTAGTGGTTATTCATTGTACAAGATGCAGAC
>NDGM011255688.1:733-12144 GCA_002564305.1 Octomys mimax | reverse complement strand
AAAATAAAATAAAAATATAAAATAAAATAAAATAAAACAAAATAAAAATTTTTAAAAATATTTTCTTTGAAAAGACATGAAGAAAATTGCCTAGACTTCATCATCAGTAGGTTACTATTTTGTAGAAATTTAACATGCTTTAATATCTCATTAAAATGATAAAAATCCACACAGCTATATCAATGTATTCAATTTATTTAAAATTTCTATAAACCTTTCTTTTATTTAAAACTGTAACATAGTTGTTTGATAAATAAATGATATTCAATTTGTAACTGGTAATTTAAGATGTATAAAATACTTCCAATATATTACAAACATTAAGATAGAATTGAAAACTAAGCCTACCTAGAACTATTCTCTTGATTTTGCAAGCATAGAGCTTGAAACACCTATTGTTTGATATGAATTTATTCTAAATCCATTAATAGGTAGAAATATTTTTATTAACCAATTTCATAGGAAGAAAAATCAGGGATTCTATATTTATAATTCAGATACCAACTTTAGTTTCTTTTAAAACTCCTAAATGTATAATTTAAATTTTTGTTTACAATGCTAACACCAAACCATCAATAAAATAAAGCATTATTCTTTTCTTCATGAGTGAAAGAATGATGTTAGTGGACACTCTTAGGAAATGAACACAGAACAATTAAGAACAGTTTAATATAACAATAATGAGGCTTGTAACTTTGGTTTGGAGAGTGCTAGATGTATGTTTATAATTTTTTAACCTATTCAGTCTCTCAACAGCTTTATCAGTGTGCACACACATGGTTAAAGTTAAATTATTCAATATGCAAAAAATCTTACAAAAGACTGTCAGTGAATGAATATGTAAATTTAGTTAGTATTCTTGCAATTGACTGTCACCTTGGATTTTTTGTTAGAAAAATTTTTCTCTCAAAGGAAATTCTCAGTTTTAATTATAATGTAGGGGTCTGGTGAGATAGCGCAGCAAACTAAGCACCTGCTTATGCAAGCACAGGGATCAGGGTTCGATCCCCGGTAAAAAAAATATGCTGTGTAGGCCCCACCCCTGGGGGCACTAAGCCAGCCACTGAGACCAGGCTTGGTGGTGCATACCTGTAATCCAGCAACAGGGAGGCTGAAAACAGGAGGATCACTACAAGTCTGAGCTGTGTAGTGAGATCCTGTACCAAATACATTTAGAGAGAGAGAGAGAGAGAGAGAGAGAGAGAGGCATTCATTTCAAAAATAACATTTATATGACCAAAGAATTAGATTTTCAACGCATCATTCCCAGACTACATAAAAAAAAACCTTTAAAAATCACAATACAAATGGTGAAATGAATATTTCTAGTTACAATAACATTTTATTAACATCAATAACTAAGATAGTTTGTTGTAAATAGTAAGAGGTAATTTTTGAGTAACTGAAGGGTCCATAAAGTGTAGATTGTTTTCTTATTACTTAGTTTTATTAATTTTATAAGATATACATTATTTCCTGAAAAACATGAAAATTCACACTGAATGTTTGTGAAATGGTTGCAGAAGTTTAGGCAACTTAAATGGCTTTATTTTACCCATATTCCTAATCAGCAAGTTGGGACAATATAAGTATTATTTCACAATATTATTGTGACAATGGGACTAGCCATATATAAAGGCATGGTGTATTGCCTGGCACATAATGAACAAGGACTTACTCTCCTTATAATTAAAGCTGTTTAATGAAAAGACTTCATGAAACTTTTAAAATTTTAATCACATTTTTCTCCAGATTAATGTAAGAGTATAAAATATATTAAACAATACTTCAAACTTTAATCTTTGAAACCGTGAGTCTCATGAGCTCAGATGGGCAAGTTCCATCTGAGCAAGCTTAGTTCTATTGAGATTTGAAAAGTATATGTGACCTGTAAATGTTATCAGAAACAGTAAGTGTATTTGACAAATGGCCTAATCACTCCACTGTAGATCAACAAATTTTTCTTGTTATAATAAAATGTCTCTTGCAAGGGTACCTACGGTTTTTAACTCTCTCTGATACCTAGAAATTTTAAAGCACCTTGTGACACAGCTCTGTCCTGGAAACGTGAAGTGTCCCACAAGGTAAACACTGATCCTATTTTCCTCAATGCCACATAAAGTCACTTTCAGTGTTTAGAGGAGAAGTATCCTTTGGTTCCTTTGTGACAACTGTCAGTTTTTAAAAATGCATAAACCTTCCTTCTCATTGAAAGGCAACATGAAGCATTCAATAGCAGAGGTCAGCTCTACATTAAGAAGCTATTTAAAAACATAGCCATATTTCCCCTGATATCTGCCACTATGCCAACTTAACAGTAAAATCATGCCTTAGAAGAACTTTCAGTGTCCAAAAGTTTTATTAAAATAACAGTAACATTGATTTTCAGAAGTGTAGCTTTAATTTTATAGCACAAATTAAGTTTATAAAATCATACTGTAATTTGATCCTATTAAATAAACACTTCTGATCAGGGCAAACTCATTTGCTCGCAGTTCCCTTTCCTGTCATTTACTCCTTCCTGTCTTTGAAGTTTAGTGTGAGGATGCATCAGCAGAGAAATGAATCCTGTGACAAATTGTTCTCCAGACCTTGGCCCGAATGCTGTCCATTTATTTGTGATAACTCTTGTATTACTCTGAGTTATTATCTGATAGCATGTGGTTATAGTTTAAGTAAATTAATTTGGATCACCTTTAATATATGTTATGTTACATTAGCAAAAATCATATTCTATGAACATTATGTGAAATAATCAAGTCCCTTCAACGTATTTTGCTATCAAGATTATATAATTTCAAAATAGGACCAAAATGGCTTACAAACTTAATTTATTGGCAAATAAAACTCCCACTGTAGCTGGGAAAGAAAAATCAATCATTCTTCAACAGCAATGGGTGCGCCACGATGATATTTACCTGGTGTTTCTAGTTTAATATACATTAGAGTTGAAATTTAAATGAATGTAGCATCAGATTGACTTCCAGTTTTTCAATTAACTAGTGGTTTTCTGTACAATATACAAATTCAATATGAAGTAAGACATGATTGCTTGTTTTAAATGTTGAGGAAAAGACCATTAAAAAACCCCACTCTATGCTAGTACTTTTGGAGTAAGAACTTAAAAATACATCAGTGGAAAACATAAGAAGTAAACTGAAAAGACAAAGCTAAGTTTGCTAATGTTATGTGGCTCTGTAAAATAAATATATATATACCCTATAGATGTAAGATTAAGGCTGCTGTCATGACTACCAAACTCTAGTATTGTACAGACTAAAACATCAAATATGTTTATAAATTAAGGGACATGACAGTAAAAAACGTATTTGACATCAAATATTTGTTATGCTTTACAGCCATGTGTTTCAAAAAGCACTATCAAGGTATTCTATTTTTCATTGGTAGTTACATAATATCAGCTATAAATTGAAAGGCAAGACTCTTGATAACATGTCTCAATTATTTTCATGTGGATTTTTCTCTAGTTGCTATATAGATCTCTGTGAAATAAGGGATCTTGTATTCTTTGTCTTTTGTTCCCCAGACGAACAGTAAGTGCTTCCCAATAAATGAGTGAATGAATAAATGAAGTGTTAGCCACTAAATTTCTGCTAGTAATAGGGAGAACCCTGAGATAACTGAGTTTTAGTAATTTTGCTTCTTGAACCACAATAGAATAAAATATTTAAAATTTACAAAAAAGAACCTAATATACTGAAATGTTATGTAGAACATACTTAAATAAATTCTAAACATATGCAAATTCAGTAAGAAATTTAACAATTATAAGAGTGATAGTTACTATAAAATTTCAAATAGGAAAATCTTCCTTTTACACTTTAATATTATTTTAAAATATCAGAAAACAAAATATTATATTAGAAGCTAATTGTGACATTATTGTCTCTTTTCATGAAATAAATATTATATAATTGAAATGTTTAAAGATAACTAATTTTTGCCAATAGTAAATGCTGGAGTCTCTTCCTTCTTTTCTTTCTTTCTTTCTGTCTGTCTGTCTGTCTGTCTGTCATACATTAAAGATTAGATCAAAAGTGGTTCTGAAAATTTCCAAGAGTTGCAAGGAGAATGAATTATGGGGATGCCATGCCAATCAGTAGAGCCATCCAGTCCAGTAGCATCATCGTACCTAAATGTGCTGCTGGGGGCGTGTCACGCAGCATGCCCTGGAAGCCTGTCCCTGACTCCTCTCTTCTTCCTGGCTGTCATGGGAAAAGCACCTTCTCCTCTGCCATGCATCCTGCCATCTTTCCACCCCTTGCAGCCTATCAAATATGGCCTCAAACTAGCCAAATGAGGCTCTTTTCCTTTAAGTTGTGAGAGTGCGGTATGTTGTCTTATGGCTTAAAGGCAGCTTAATACATATTTTTGTTGCAAATTTTCTTTGTACATTGTTTGGCATGAAGTAACAATCTTTCATCTGAGCCTCCTTAGTTTTTGGGTTGCAATTGCCAGAGCAAAGTAATTACTAAGAAATTCAAGCAACAAAATTACAGCCATCAAAATTATATATTTTTACTGGACAGAAGCAGGTTAAGGTGATTTAAAAAATAGAGACCTGAAACATGCGGCTGTACTAAGACAATCTTAATCTTATTTGTTCTTTAAATAAAAAAGAAGGGGACACACCTTTTTTTTTTGTCCTAGAGGAGAATCATCCTCTATGGACAAACAAAGCTCAACACCTTCCATCTTCCACCTTCCTGTGCTCTTCTGGAAAGGAATAGACCAACTTAAAAAAAAATGAACTACCATCTGGTTTTCTTAATGCTACATAGCTCCTTAGATTGTTATAGTGATTCAAGGGAATTGTGATATAATCTCAGAATAATGTCTCCTCTACTGTAAGTACACTATTAATTAGCTCTTAAAATATTTATCTACATAAAAGAATAGTATACAGCACATCACAGAAGACAGGACTTCTCACACACTTTTCAGTATGATACCTTTTCTACATTTTCTCTTTTAGGTTGTGAAGTGCACATTACTATTTCGTCCTAAATCATCCTCTTTGAGAAACAGTTTCATTTTTCCTTATTATGCTCCATAATTCCTTCATCCTCTGTGTAAATACATCTCTAGTGATGCATAACTGAAAATCCCCCTCTGTCAGATTTGAGTACAGGTCTGATTTATTTCACTTATGAGTATGATCTCAAGTTTCATCCATTCACCTATGAAATACTCCATTTTATTCTTCTTTATGGCCAAGTAGCACTCCATTATATTAAAACAAAAACACCTTTTTTAAATCCATTCTTCGGTTCATTGTCACCTGGGTTCTTTCCAAGATTTATTTATTACAAATAGTAATAATAACTACGCTATAAACACGGGTGTACATATTTCACTATGGTATGATTTTTTAACTTCTTCTGGGAAGATTCTCACAAGAGAAATAGCTGGGTTGAATGGGACCGCTAATCCTATTTTTTTTTTCCAGATTGAGCTATCTCCCTGGGGCACTAATCCTAAATTTTTAAAGGAATCTCCACACTGATTTTCACAGTCGTTGTATCAGTCTAGTGGGAATGTGTCAACTGGTATTCGTTATAAACTGATGTTTTGATGATAGCCATTTTTATCTGGAGTGAGATGGACTCTCAGTGTTGTTTTCACTTACATTTCTCAAATGAACAACGATGTTTTCTTTCACATATTTATTTGTCATTTATGTTTCTCATCTGAAAAGTGCCTGCTCACTTCAGATGCTCACTTATGGATTGGGCCTTTGAATTTGAGGATTGCTTTTTTTTTTTTTCTAGTTCTTTATATGTTCTAGATGTAAGTCCTTGGTCATGGGAGAACTTGCTGTAAACTTTCCCATGCTGTGCATTACCTTTTCACTATGTTGGTGCTTTCTTTGGTTGTGCAATCACTTAATAAAGTGAAAGGGCATTTTTTGCTTCTAGGTATTATTTCCCTTGTGAGCTGGATATCCTTCCTAAAGTCACTGCCTACAGCTGTGTCTTCAAGTTTCCTGCCTATGTTCTCTTCCAGTAAATTTAATGTTCTATTTTAACATTTAGATCTTTGATCCATTTAGACTTTAGTTTACTGCAAGGTGTTAGATGTGGGTCTAGTTTTAGTCTTCAGCATGTGTCCGTGTGTGCTTAGAGATGCATCTGCACCTTCTGTTCTGTTCCACCGGACCAATTCTCAGCCTTTTCTTGTTCTATACCATGCTGATTTTTTCACAATAGACTTGTAGTATGATTTTAGGTCTAAGATTGTGATTCTAACTCATTTGTCTTCATTGTCCAAAATCGCTTTTGCTATTCTATGTCTTTTCTATTTCCAGATGAATCTCGAGATGCTTTTCCCTAGTCTTTAAGGTATATTAATGGTAATTTGATTGGGATTGTATTAAATCTGCATAGCAGTTTGAGAGTGTAGCCATCTTCCCTAGGTTGGTTTTTCCTATCCAAAAGCAATAGATGCCATTCCTTTTTCTGATATGCTTTTTAAAATCTTGTTTGTTAGAATGCTGTAATTTTCACTGTACAGGTAATTTACATCCTTTTTTAGATTAATTCAAAGTATTTCTTTTTTTGGATATCATGAAGGTTCATTTAACTTAAATGCAGATCTGTGTTTCATGATCTACAGTGTTACACTGTAGGATTACAAAATATATTGGAAGTGTTCTTTTTTTGACTTCTTCAAGAAATTAAAGGAGGCAAAGGGTTATAATAACAAATTTTTCTATAAGTGCCATAATCAACTGTACTATACTCATTAATCTACCTGGGAGTGGATTAAACCAAACTTGTTTGGAGTCAAACCAAACAAGTAATTGTAGACATCTGAAAAATAATTACACAAATTTACTTTTATTTTTCAAAGAAACACAAAATTTTAAAGTAATTTTAACAAACTATGAAATGAAAAGAGAAAAACAAATAACCTTAAATTTTTTTATTTGAGGAAACCTATTAATGGTTCAAATGTTCTCCAAAGGTTTACGCATTGAAGCCTTGATTTATTATTTAGCAAAGTTCAGAGAAGAGGCCTAGCCTGATGAATGGGTCATGAGATCAAGAGGGCACCATCCCCATCAGGGGATTTGCTCCTAGCTTAATGCCCCCTTAGGAGGTAGGATCGAGTTCGAGGAAACATGATGCAGGAGCGCGGCCTTACAGCATCCCTTGGAGTCTCCCTGTCTCTGCTCCTCCAGTGTCGCTGCACTATGTGCAGGGTTTCTCTGCCACGCCCCTCCACCCTTCCACCATTCGACCTCACTGTGGGGGAAAAGCAGCAGCGCAAAGAGACCAAGCACTGAATCACTGAAACCTTGAAACCCAAAAGCTCCCCTTTTGATTGGCCCACTTTTTGTCACAATGACAGAAAACTGATTAACAAAATTATGTTATTATGGATAAGAAGAAATTTTCTTCACTAATGCCGCAGTTATGCAGGAGCAGGCCTTAATTCGAAATATACTATTCCTTGAATGTTATTTTTGTTTTTATCTGCAATTATGCAATTCATCAAAATGTAGGTTATTACCATTCTTAAGTACCACATTTTCTTTGCCTTTTACGTGACGTTTAATGATTAAAATGTTCTTGATTACAACTTGATCTACATTCAGAGATATTAGCATAAACTATAAAACAGTATCTTTGCAAGTTAAGCATTAAACTTTCCTTTACAATTTTTCTTTTAGAAATCAATAAAATTGTTCTTTTTTTAAATCTCCTATTATGTGTTGGGGAAATGAAACTTGAGAGGTTATCCTGTAGTCTAGTACTAGCTAACTAATGAATAAAATAAAATAACATATAATAGAGAGCCATTGTTTTTGGCCCACATTCCAAAGAATATGGTAATAACTAATTAACATTCTTAATTTTGTCATTTTTAAAATTAGAAACAAATGAGTTGATAGTGATGCCTTGCATTAGTACAAACACCACCTGAAATTTCAACTGAACTGTCCTAAATTATTTGATACATATTTTTACATTCAGAAAGAATACTGGCCGTTGTGTGTACTTCTATAATTGTTTGATAATTCGGAATCTGATGAAAAATAGAAGAAGATAATTAGCTATGGAATAAAATTGCCATGTCCATGGATTTCAGATGAAATACCAAATTTTAAAAGTTTACTAATGGGCCTACAAGATAGCTCAGCAGACTAAGTAACTGCTTAAGACCAGGGTTCAACCCTGCACCACATGCTGAGCTGGCTCCACGCACCCCTCCCAGGTACACTGAACCAGCCACAGAGACTGGGCATGGTGGCACATTCCTGTAATCCCAATACTGGTGAGGCTGAAAACAGTAGGATCACTACAATTCTGAAACATATAGTGAGACCCTATACCAAATATGTTAAAAATGATAACAAAAAATTTATAAATAAATAAATAAAATTTTACTAAGCTGTTAAAGACCTGTTTTTCCATTTTTAAGTCAGAAGATAGGAAGATTAATTGTAAACACCTTACTTTGAGGAAGTAACATGTAGCTCTCCAAAATAAGCAAACTAGTTCTTTTCCCTCTTACATATTGACTTTTAAAATATATTCACTTTCAGCTCATAGGTTAGTAACAACCCCTGAACACTTCCTTTTGACAGTGCTGTCTGAAATAACTGTCAAAGCAGAAGCCCATTTCCTGGCTGCTTTTCCTACTCCCTGTACTAGACAGTTCACTGCTTAGCTTGCTTCCTGCAGTGTGTCACGTGGTCCTTGATCTTCTGCTGTTTTCTGTCAAGGAAAGGTGCCTGATATGGATCTGTCATCATCTCTTCTTTGCATTTCCTTTAGGACTTCTTTTCATATTCCATCCTTTTACTGCTTCACATTTTTCTCATTTATCCATCTCGTCCTTGCATCTTCTCTCAAGCTGCCCCTCCATCTGACCTCTCTTGCCTCCAGCAGCTTGGATAGGACCATTGAGGCTTTTGTGCCAGTCCTGAGATGCCATTTCAAAGCAGCCGACTCTATTTTACCTCTGTTTCAAACTAGAACCTTGAAGCTAGGTAGTGCTACACTCAGGAAACAGCACTTGCCTCTTCTTGTTTACGGCCTTGTATTCTGCCTATTTATGTATTTGTCTGTCTCTTGCATTAAATTATACACCTCTTGTGGGCAGGGATGATGTCTTTTTCACCTTCGTATGTTTCATGGCATCTAACATAGTGCTTTTCAAATAACAGTCACTCAGGGTTTGTTACGTAGAGCTATTAGTGTCATTAAAACAAAGAGATAAGTAAAATGAAATGTATTCACTATAAAAATACTTTATACTAAATATAAACTTCTTAATTTCTGTTTTAAAAGTAGAAAGTATAGGCACATTTATAAGTAATTTATAAGAATTTTGTAAATTCTTCCTTAATAAATATTTCACAGGAGTCTTGTGAAAAGAAGGGGGAAGCAAAAAACAGATAACAGCTCAGAGATAAAGCTGAAATTCATAATAGAAGACATGAAAAATTCAATAACGCACCACCTCTTCTGGACTCAGTTCTCTCACAAAAGGGTCCTATATTTGTGCTAATTGCTCTCCTGCACTTATTGTGCTGTGTCTTGCTCATACAACCAAATAGATAAAGAAAATAACAATAACAGCAATGATGCTACAAAACAACTGGAAGCTCCTCTGTGAAGTAGTGGTAGCATACCTAAAATAAACATAAGATTTAAAAAAATGGATCTGTCTTAGTGAGGGTATTTGGGGATGCAAGAGTCTATGTGAATTCTGTGGGGAAAATGGTGACCCTTAGAATATTTTCCACAGCAGAGATGTACATCTTTGGGTTTGTATTGGTGGCAAAAGCCTTTCCAAAAGAGTGAACCAGCCCTGTGTCTTTCTAGCCTTGCTTGAAACCAGTATGATAAAGAAACTGCAAGTATTTACAATGAAGAAAAATTTGACATAATACTTTAGATAGAAATAAAGCACAAAATATAATTCATAAGCATAGTCAAGTGGATCAATTATAATATCGTTGAAACATTATTCCTTATTTATTTGCTATTGACAAACTAAAAAAGATCAACTTACCTGAAAGGACTGCTTCCTCCAGATACTTCATCGAACTTTCAGCCCAGCAGCATTGCTTTGCAGTCCTTGGGAGAGGAGTGGTTCCTATCCTAAGACACATTATGTATTGCACAAAAGAGAAATTGACCAAAGAAACTAAATATAGAAAATACGTTAACACAATTTCTATTAAGTAAGATATTTTGTGGGTGATGAACTCATTTATTACAATGAAAAATGTCTTCTTGAAGTCTTTGCTTAAAATACAAATCATACTAACATTAAATAGAAATTGAAATGATGACTTTTCTAGTTGCTTGCTCAAAAATTTCATTAAAATGTTAAAATTAGCAAGTTAAATTTTAGTCTGACTTCAGCTGTATTTTTATAATGATAAAATGACTACACATATTTTTTACTAAACTTGTCTCCCACACATTATTTTAATCTTATAATGACTTCAAGCTTCATATTTCAAAACCTTTATCCAAGTGATTTTTCTTATTTGCTCACTTGAATTGACACCAATGAATAAGTGCAGCCCTCTACAATGGTTTAAGAAGACATTCAGGCTCTATTTCACCGGTTCTGCAGCCACTCACACCACCAGCACACACTCTCAAGGGGTGGGTCAGCCGGATTTCTGTTGGAGTGTTTTCTTCCAAAAGTACATTCCTGCTTGCTTGAAGTAGTCCATGGAGACCATGAAAGCACAAAGGGTGCCTCTGCTCACAGCCTAATTTTTATATTTCAGATGTGTTTGTTATTGTTTTGGTTAATACTGACAATAGAAATGAAATGTAGTTCCATCTTTCCCCTCCCCCCCAAAAAAACATTGTCATTGCTATAGATAATTTTCAGCTACTGTACATTGTTGTTATAAGATTGTATCTGGTTCAATGAACTTTATTTACAATCATCTAAGCCTATAAAGAAATGAGCACGGTGAAGCTACATAAATGCTGAAAATAAAACATGAAATCTTTACAATACACTGCATTTGCAGCATGTTTTATAGATAAAGTACTTTGGGAAGAGGAAAAGCCCCGTATGAGAAAAACAGGATAAAATCCAAAGTCCATGTGTATGGCTGATATGACAAGTTTCTACTATTGAAATTTTGCGGGCTCATTATAAATTTGAACTGATGCTGTTTAATGTTACTTTGTATTAAATCCACTTCAGTTCAGGTAAAGTTTTTTTTAAGAAAAAACAACAGAAGTATTATACAGTGTTTGTCAATGAGAAAACTTTTTTTGCTCACTTAAGTTTGTTTATTTTCTTTTTTTCTTTTTCATTTTCCATAATTTTATTGATAAACCAATAGCAATGAGACAGTTTCAAATCAAGTTGGTAGGACAGTTTCAATAATTAACACACTGCAT
>NDGM011255686.1:0-14016 GCA_002564305.1 Octomys mimax | reverse complement strand
GAGAGAGAGAGAGAGAAAGAGAGAGAGAGAGAGAGAGAGAGAGAGAGAGAGAGAGAGAGAAATTGTTACGTGTCAGACCATTACATACTCTTTAATCAATAGCACACATGTCTGTGTATCTAACAATTCTTGCAATTCTTGTCTTCAAGGTTTATCCATGTTTCTCTAAATCTGCAAGGAGATTTGTGTATTATGGCTAAAAAGCTTTCAAGAAATTAATCCAAAGCCAGGGAGATAGCTCAGTGGCACAAGCACCTGCCTGGCAAGCACAAAGTTATGAGTCCTGATACAAAAAAAATTTAATCCAGCTTCATTATGTTACAATAAGTGACAGTGAAGAAGAACAAATTCAAGAAACGCTGACTATTTCTATTCACTCCAATAATCTTTCTGAAAAATATACTCACAGGAATTCCCTACATCCTTGCAAATAAGAAGTTAAAATAGTGACAATATTCATTCTTTGGTGTCTGTTTATTACTACAGAATTTGAGTGAAGATTTAACCTATATGATTCTGTTTAATGAAAAACAAATCAAGAATTATGTGGGTGTGGTAGAAATCTTTTTAAAATGATCAGTTTACAAACATACACACCAGCACCACATACTTACCAAAAAGGTTGAAAGCAAAGACAATCTATCAAAGTTTCCTTGAGTAGGATATGAATTTCTGAATGGCAGAGTGATTTGCTACATGGGAGAATTATTCCAAGTGCTTCTCCAGACAAGCTACTTGATGACTTTTCATTTACTGATGCAAGACAATCTGATCACAAAGCGAGAATTTCATCATTGTAATTCCAGTTCTTGTCAATAGCAAGTGATAAATACTCCTTATTCTGGAACTTTGCAAGTGATTTAATACTTATCTAAACAAAGATGACTTTGCATGGAGAGGACACAATTGAAACAGTCTGCTGATGAGGGAAGAGGGCAGAAGTGAGACATGAGCCACTGCCATGGCGGAAGTTTGCTCTGATATTATTACTCTTCAATGGAAGGATTTTTATGGAGAGATACAGGAGCTGCGGTTGACCGGATCCTCTTGAGATTATTTTTGTGTGGACAATGTGTTAGCTTTCTGTGCTATGAGCAGAACCAGAGAAAATAAATGTTAGAAAGAGGAAAGATCTGTTTTGGTTCATGGTTTCTGAACTTTTAGCTCACAGTCGCTGTCTCTGTTGCATTTGAGCTGGTCACCAGGCAGAACACCATGATGGAGAATGAATGACTGAATTAATTGGCTCACCTCATGGCAGCTGGGAAGTGAACAAAGAGAGAGGAAGGGGTCTGGGTCCCAGTGTCCCTTCACGGTTGTGGTTCCAGTGACCTAATTTCCTTCTACTATGCCTCACATCCCAATGGACCTGCTACCTTCCAGTGCATCGGCTAGTGCCGAAACGTTCCATGTGGACTTTCACAATGTAGTTACAAACTACAACAGATAACCATGTGGCTGGGCTCAACTCTGAAGGCCTTTGTGTCTCAATTTTTCCTTAAGCCCTTTCAAACATCAGTTCAGGAGGATTAACTAAAGACAGACTACAAGGTGTTTTGCCATAGAACTGTTACATAACTAATGGAAGCATTATTTAAGATAAATGAGTACAGAGAGTGTTGTCTCAATTTTTAAGAACTTTGTTCCAGTTCTGATTTCAGATAAATGAACAGGAGAATGCACACTGAATATTAATGAATCTAGAGGATTTGTAAAAGTAGAACAATTGGAATATATTGTTCAGTTGTACATATGTATAAAATATCATTAGTGACATAGCATTATTTTAAGAATTTTCTAGAAAAATCTACTTGCTTTAACTACTTAATTTTAAATTATTGATAGCTTTGACAGAAATTCCTTATGAATTTTTAAAGTTTAAAGGCCAGTTTGATGAGTCCGTTTTTCATTAACATTTGTGAAACCCAAATTATTTTCTTCTGAAAGTAATTTGATGGACATTTGTCATCATGTATGATGAATATTGATGATACTGTCATTTAAATATTTTCTAGTTTAATGAAAACTCAGGAGATTAAATTACCTTTGCCATGCCATAGAAACTAGTAAAACAGACAAACATAAAAACCATGCATGCCTGGAAACTATGATTTATTTATGAAATAGCTTCCAATTCATCTTTCTTCTCTTGGTCTGTAGTGCAACAAGGAGTTTATCAAGCCTCAGTTTCATGCTGCTCATTTTAATGATAAAAATACTTTATCCAGCTAATGCAAATGGCACCCAAATTTTCATCCTGACTTCCAATTCTGTCTTATCAAATATGAAATTATCGGCTGGTGTGGAAGACACTGGCTCCTTCCTCTCAACAGGATAAGGCTCAGATTTTATAAGCTAATAGAAGTGTGTGCTGTTCATCTCCATTTATGAGTAACTTTTACCAGTGTGGAAAAGAAGTGGTTATGGAGGCCTATGGATCACCAGAGAAACCAAAGAAGGCATATATGGCTTCTTGTTGTGTTTGTTGCCCACTACCAAATCACACCCCCATCCATTGTCTACCACTTCTTAGAGGTTCCTTGTCACCTAGGAAGGTGACTATGGGCTTCAACAGTCAGATTCCCTGACCAGATGACTTAAACTTGGGTCTAGCCAGTGGACAGTACTATTGGTCTACTGAAGGGCAAGAAAAGTTACCTAAGTGCCTATCCCCCATTTCCCTGTTTCAACATCATGTTTTGGGTAGTGGCCATTTCCCCAAACTTAGCTCCCAATAGGCAATCCTTCTATGGTTTCAACTCTTAGCAAGTACAGTACCAGCCTTTCTGTCAGTCACAACTGTCCTGTCCTTTCTGTGACAATTCCATTATCACCCTAGCCCTTCAGTTCATGGTTATTATAGCTTCCAGCAGTGGCTAATCTTTCAAAACTCCAATTGGTCTTATTTCTGCTAACCAGCCCTTATTTCTCCTAACCTGCTCACACCTCAGAGTTCTCTCTTCATGAAAGTCTTCTCAGTTAAATTATGTGGTTTAAATTTTATTTATATTCGTTTTATTTTGTTTATGGGCTCTTGACTGATACAGGAGCTTGAAATTACTGGTTTGGGAGCAATTATGAAAAACCAAAACACTATTAGCGTGAGGATTCTGATCAAATAGACTGTTTAGTCAAGTAAGTCAGTAGCTCTTGGTACAGCCATCCCTAATGAATAGCTGGGTACATGCTTGTTGTTTTGCTGACCAGTTTTCTTATGAAATCCTATGAAGGCATCTTGGAAGATTGTTTAGTAATTTCTCTGAAAATTTTTTGAGGCACAACTTGAGATATAACCATTTCATTGAACAGTGTCATTGAGATTCAAAGAAATTTCACTGGTTGGGAATTATGGATATGCACAATTGGAGTTCCTGAAGTTGCACACACATCCTAAGTATGCATTTATGAGGGCAAGCACACTCAGTGGTTTGTTCTAATCAGAAATCCAGGATGAGTTAAAATAGTAATGTTAATAACATTTTGAGTGTCCTTTAAAAAAGTCGAAGGCCACCTATACCCTACATCAGTTATACCATATCTGGAGACATGCTTCCACTTGGAGCATAACCATGAACAGGGCACCAACCTGGAAAGCTGTATAGAGAATGATTTCAAGCTCTAGGTTTTAAGTGTTGGATTTCAAAGGTCTGCGTTTCACTCTCATCTCATTTTCTAGCTGTGCATTTTGGGAAAACAGCATACTTACTGTCTAGAACACCTGGGAAATCAGCATCCCAGGACATAGGGATTATTCATGGGGAGAAAATGCAGAGAATGACACCTGGTATGTCCTAAATCCTCTACAATAGCGAGGATACTTATTATGATGATGTGAGTAAACTGCAAACTACAATATATGGCTAAGAACCCAGGAACTTGGGGACAGTTTAATTTGTGGGGGAAAAGGCAACCAAAGGGTAGGGCATGCTTCTTTAGAACTGGAAGATCATTCAGCAGGAAGCAGAATTGTCCTAGGAAGTCAGAACAATAAGTATAAGTTACAGGAAAATATAGCCCAGCCTCCTATGAGAAATGCCTTTGTAGTTTTTGGAGAACTCCAATAAGGAAGCGGGCTAATGAGCAATGTCTTTCTGAGATACTGGTCAACAAAAGCTGGGTAATTACTAGGTAGAATATGATTTAAACAGGAACTCCTTTAATAAAGGCTGAAGTGGAGAGGGAAGGACAGGAGAAAAGGTAACAAGATGACCTTTAATTTCCCTTTGGGCTCTGTGAATTTGTGCTCTTCTGTGTATGTTGGACAGAATATCAGGAAAGTGACTGCGACTCTTATTTGTATTCATGTTGCCCTTTTTAAAATCAGCTTTTGGCAACAGTCCTGAGACATGTTGTCCCAACTCGTAATGATAATCCCACATACATTTTCCTGTTGTGATGGCTTTTCTTGCCACAGTCTGATTGGGCAGCACACAATAGCTTCTCTGTTGCCAGCCTTGCAGACTTCATTAAGAAACTGTGTCCTCGAATAAAATCTCCCTGAGACGGTTCACCTTCCTTTTCTTAACCAGAATGAAAAATATATCACACGGGAGGAAGAAACCTTACGGCATTTGCGTTTTTGGTTCACTGTGCCAGGTATTTCCACCTTCTCTGAGCAGGCGCTACAACCCTACAATGCACACCGGTCTTATGCCTTTTACTTTTGCTACCACTAGTAGTTGATAATAGCATCTTTTCAAAGATACACACAGCATATGCTGCATTTTCAGTGGGAGCGAAGCCTTTGTATGGCGAAGTGGCTGATACACTTCTAACTAAATCTGTGGATGTGTTATGTTTACAAGGCAGCGCAAGAAGCCTGAGCTGGCAGAATAATTGCTATGTTAGGATGCCACTGAAGACAGGTTGTGTACCCAAGATTGTGAAAACCCAGTCGTATAAAAAAAAAAAAAACTTGTTCCAACGTCAGGGCTCCTACTGGGACAGAAATAACAATGCCTACCATTTCTGAGCACATTTGGAGAAAATGTCAATGCACTATCTCAGGGATAATTCATTGTAGATAAATGAAAGTTCTTTCTAATGCATATGTCTTTCAGAAGGGCATTTTTAGTTTTTCAAAGTAGGTTTTCTTCCTCTATCTGGTTTGAGCTGTTTCTCAATGATGACATCAAGTCAAGAAGTGAATCCCACACAAATCAGTCTCAATTGTGTAAGGTCATATGGGTAGCTTCCAGGTAAGAAAAGAAATTACACCACCGAAAGGCATGACACAGGCTATAGATAGAGTGATCTTGAAGATCCTATCCAGTACTGAGGTTCTACGATTTTCTGATCACAGAATCTCCTAGTAAACATGACCTTTCATTACTCATATCCATCTTACATGCTATCTAAGGTGAAAAAGTAAAGATTTCTCTTCAAAGCAAGTTCAGACTAAAAGCAATTGTTTGGATTTTTTGGTATGGTGGACATTGCTATGGCTGAAGGAGATGTTTTGAAAAAAGGCAATGGAAAGCAACATACACTTACTGCTAGTTTTTAGATCTAAAATGTCCTGCCAAAGCAAATCAACTGTTGAGTTCTTTGCTAAGTGTCTTCTAGCTGGTAGGCTGTGGTCTGAGGAGGCAGGGTGCTGGCGCACGATTTCATAGAGAATATCTCCCTTCCTGGCTCCTCTCTTTGCTCTGTACTTCCAGGCTGTCATGCATGGGATATCTTTTACTCCTGTGTGCCTCTGTGCTACCCTGTGCTTGCCTTGGAGCTGGTGACCATAAACTAAAACTTGAGCCAAACAAACCTTCTCCTTTAAGTTGAGAGTGTTGGGTACATTGTCCCAGTGATGACAAAATAACTAAGATATTTACTGAGTGCTGGTAAAATTCTAGATGCTACAGCAAGCACATGGCTGCTGCTCTTCACAGCAAGCACATGGCTGCTGCTCTTCACACGGATGCTTATTCAGAACAGTATCATGAAACGGACACTAAACAAACCCTTCCTTGGCTTGTGTAGCGTCCTGCTTCTCTAGAGCAGGAAGGAGCGATTCATGACATCACATCACATCCCTGTAGACCCCAGATTTCAATGCAGCTGTCATTGTCCCACCACAGCTCATTGTCAGAGCCCTATTCCTTCAACTGAATGTGGGAAAAGAAGTGGAAAGTTCCCTGAGTAGGGTGGGGCATCTTAGAAAGAGGACATACTAGGGCCGACCAAATAGCTCAGTGGATTAAAGCACCTGAAAGCAGGCACAGAGGCAGGGGGTTCGATCCCCAGGCCTGCCGTGCTGCGCCCCCCCCCCCGCCCCCCCGTGCACTGAGATGGCAATTGAGACTGGGCGTGGTGGCGCACGCCTGTAATCCCAGCTCTTGGGAGGCTGTAAACGGGCAGATCACTATGAGTCCAATCTAGTAGTGAGACCCTGACCACCCTGTAGGCCCTTCCCTAAAATACTAAATAAATAAATAAATAAATAAATAAATAAATGCCATACTCTGGGGGCAGCCTTCAGCCTATGTTAATTCCCAGCCTATTTGTTCCCCAAGACATTTCCAAGCATACACTGAAAAGTTCCTCACAGTGCCACCAGTTCTCCGAGACTGAACCTCTCACTGAGTACAAAGTGCTGAGGAACTCATTCCTGTGTTTTTTATTAATATCTCTTCCTTGCCTATCTCTTTCATCCTGCCTCTCCTTTCTGCTCCTTAAGATCACCAATCACATGGATTTCCTATGCTTGTGTCTTTGGCTAAGGGCTGGCTTGGTGAAAAACAAAGCTAAGAAACTTCCTAAGAACATATAACTGTTCTGCTTGTTAATGGACTGCAGTGTGCACCCCATCATGCAGTTGGCTGTAACACAACTTCTATTACTTTGGGGCTAACTCTGCAGCACCACATCTAATGGCCGTGACTCATCTGGATGGCTGACACTGACAAAAGATCTGCAAGGTGCTGTACATGGTCTCAGAGTAAATCCTGGGGGGATTTGACTGACCTTGCCAGATACAAAAGCTACATTTTTACTTCTATAGGTCTTGCTTTAACTTGGTCTTAACCAGCCAGCAGAAAAGTATAACCACGAGTTATACAAAGTAATGCCACATTAATATGCTGAGCTGTATAAGGCTGAGCTGTAAAAGGCTCAAGTCAACAACTTCAAACATTTGCCAGTTCTGCTGATAACCCACTACTATTATGGACTATTGGACTATATTGGGCTGTTTTGCTGAATTCACATACCTCCAATATTTGAACAGGCATCAAATATGAAAAAGTCCTTCAAAGATTTCTCCAAATACAGATCCTCTAACAACACCAGAGCACCCATCTCTGACAAAACAAAACAAAAAAGGAGGACATAAATGAAGACCATTTTGTAGTGAAAAGTATATACACATATATACAAAATAGAGCTATACAGCTACCTTCTATTAGTTCAATGACAAGAAGGTCTGTACTAATATTGTGTAGGCAAGATACATTTGCCTCTTGTCCTCTACATAGCTACTATGAAGAAAATAATATGCAATGTATTAATTATTGTAACTGTCCTACTAACCTCTTTTCAAACTGTTTCATTGCTATTTTTTCTCAGTAAAATGAATAAAAAAATTTAAAAATATATATTGACATCTGCTTTTGAAATTCAGATACTTAATAAAACAAGAGAACCCTCTCCACACATTAACATGACTGCTTTGAAATTTTCAAGAATTCTATTAAAAGGGCTGGTGAGATAGCTTAGCAGAATAAGTGCTTGCTTAGGCAAATGCAGGAAACAGGCTTCCATCCCTGTACTGCGTACCACAACAGCCCCGCCCCCGGCACACTGAGCTGGCTATTCAAACAGGGTGTGGTGGCACACACCTATAATTCCAGCAATGAGGAGGCTGAAAACAGGAGGATCACCGTGAGTCCGAGTTGTGTGGGACCCTGTACTAGATACATTTAAAAAAAAAAAAGTCTACTATTGATTTTGCATGAATTTTTCAAGATCGTTTTCCAGGCCTTCCTTCTAGCCTACTCCCGGAAGTGATCTGCTACTAATTTCCTTTGCACTCTTTAGTGAGTCAGAGGTGGTAGCTGACCTGGCTGTGTTCGCTCTTTTTTAAAAAATTTCACAACAAATCTCTTTCCGTCTACATCGATGCTTCATATTAAACTTGAATGGATTCACAAGACTGCAGCTCTTTGGAGAGTTTTATTGAATGCAGGGAATAAAGTCAACATATGCATTTTTGTTTTTAATTTCTTATCACTCCCTGAAGAGAATAGATAGTCAGAAAGGTGCCCTTCATTTTGGGGCCACTTTTTTGCATGTGAGAGCAGCGCAGTTCTGCAACATGGTTGCAGTGTGAGAATCTTGTCATGGCAGCGTTGTTTATTACTTTCCTTGGATTTGTTTAGTCTCTTTCTCAGAAATCTGAGTGGCTTCGCTCTTTACCTCAAGTGGAAGGAGTACAGAGGTATACATACTTTTTTTAGCCTTCCAGTGGAAGCACCACCTATTCCGGGCAAGAAGTTTAGAGGACCATCAACTATAAATTCTATTCTTCATGGATTGTATTTGGGGGATTCTACCATCCTCGTCCACGATATACAACCAAATCAATAAGATAAGAGAAAAAAGTAAAAACTTCATTCCTAGAAGGCAGTGCTATCCTAATCGGTTATCAAATTCTTTGTGAAGAGCCTGTGGGGTAAGATAACATATCAACTCGTTCCGGTCTTCACAGTAGAATTTGTCAGTCACTAAATTGTAAGCTGTGGGCTTGTGCCATCAAAACCATTTGGTAAATTTGTGTGCGCTGCGGCTGGACATGGATATATGCACCAACTGACAACGTAAGACAGGCTTCCAACTGCTGCCGTGTTCAGAAGTAGAGCAGCAATGCGATTAGTGCTAGATCTTTGCAAGGCTATAAAAACTCTACACTGGTTTCCATGCATTATAACACAGTTTTCATTTTTGAACCACAGAATACTTATTCAATTCCATATTCAACTGTGTTCATAACTGACCGTGTCACAGATGGTTTTATCTATTCAAAATTTCACTCTGCCTGATAAGAAACAAGCAAATTTTTCAAAGGAAAAATAAAATTGAATTTACATTTAAATAGAAATTGTAAATGGACTTGTTTATTTTTGACTACTGAGGTCTCTTCAGTATGTCTTCTTTAAATGGTCATTTTAAATTATTATACTTCTCATGAGAAATCTCTTCCCTTCTTTTCTCCTTGTCTTTCCTCTCTTCCTCTACCATCCTTTCCCCTTCCTTTTATTTCTCTTTCTCTCTCTCTCTCTCTCTCTCTCTGCTTTCTTGAAAGAATCATTTTAGTTTTAATATTCATGAAAATCTCCCGGGAATTCAGTCCTATAATTCTGTCCTACTTCTAATACTGAAATTAGCTATAAGAGATCTATTAAAATCTAAAATAATTTTAATGGTGAATATTATGTTAAATTGCTAATTTGCATGAAACAACTACATTTCACATAGTTTTGTCTTCATTTATAACTCTATCTTAATGCCTTTGCTGGGAGATAAACAATTTCCAGTAGAAAAAGATGATTCCTTATTTCTAAAATAGTTTTAATTCTTCATTTATCTCTTAGCATGTTTGCCAAAGCCAAAACTTCTAGAGAAAAGCAATCAGAGAAACCCTGGGAATTTATTAGCCCATGAAAACGTGTAGTAAAATGGTACAAAGATCTTCTGTGTGGCCCACTGCAAAAGCACTGAGATTCTGAAGTAAGATTTAGATTCGTTTTCAGCTCTGGGAAATTATTCCATTCACTTGTCCTGCGATGAAGTTACTCTTCCAAATATCAAAATTCTGCTTTCCAACATTTGTTGTGTTCCTCCAATGTACAAGGCTCATCCTGTTGGACCAGAGATGAAAAACATATGTGGTGTCCTTGAAGAACATCTGAGAAGAGAGGATGCCCTAAAAGAATGATGATTGTTATACTAGAATAGAGCTAGGTTCTACAAAGTGTAGTTTTGTTGATACTCAGTGAACCATGGGCATGAAACATCTGTTTTTGTCCAAAGAGATGGATGAAGAAAGAGCTGATGAAGAGAAATGGTATTTAGTTTGGATTTTGGATAGGATTTTCCTGAATGACCACGTAGGAGAGAGACATGCTGGTAGAAAGAACATAGGTCAGATAGTTGCAGGGCTTAGGAAGGGCATGTAAGGACAGTCAGGGATGCCCAGAATGTTGTCAGAATTATGATCTTCTGATCCACAGTGCTGTTTGCTCACCTGGTCAGTTGTACACCAGCTGTTGTGGCCACTGGGGTTCTAGCTATGAGTTTCTCCTCTGTTCATTTCAGAGTGAGTTCAGATCAGCACTCCTTGGCCCCTGCCAGGCTAGTATCATGTTTTCTTCTCCTTATTACCCCTATATGAGTGGGGTAACCCAGCTTCCAAAGGGTACTTGTGTCTCTGGAATAGCATCCTCATAGGATTTTCCTCTCCAGCCTTACCCTCTAGCTCCAGGACTCAGAAGGAAGCCCCCGGCCCTGAATCCCACCCAGCATCGCCCTCCCTAAGCTAGCATGGTGACACCCTGTGAGCTCCACTGCTGCTGAGAAGTAGGAATAGCTTGTGAGGCTACCTCCCAGAGCTGTCATGCAAAACAGAGATGATAATAAAGGGAATATATATGAACTTGGATTACAGTTCTGTTTCTGAAGGGGTGAAGCATGCCAGGTTCTTTAAATGCTCTGGCTTTCAACTTCCTTATTTGAATAATGGAGCTAAAGTCAGACCGGAAGTGAGCAGCTTGCTACTGAACACAGATAGGGACTGGGGAGTGGCCAAGCATCAAATGTGTGACATAGAGGAGCAGAACATATAGAATCCAGAAGAAATGAGAAACAGCACATGAAAGGGCTCCGTTGTGGACTGCACTATAAAACCAGTATATAGAATCCCTAATCCCAATGGGACTCATTCAGAAATAGGGTTAAGGCGATAATTCAGGTTAAGTGAGGGCATCAGAATGGACTTTAATCTGATACAAAAATGTCCTTGTGAGAAACAGAAGACACGTAGATACCTAACTCTGCACACAGAGAAGAGGCCATGTGTGGACACAAGAGGAAAGTAGCCCTGCCCAAGCCAGAGAGAGCAAGACCTCAGCAGCCATCCCTGAGGGCACTGTGCAGCATCCAGAACTGTGAGCAGATAAATTCCTGTTGGTGAAGGCACCCAGACCTTAGCATTTTGTTACAGCAGGCATACCCAGCTGGCACAGGCTGCAAGGCCAAATGACCTTGGCACATGACTGCAGAAGAGTTAGAGAACACTGGGCAATAACATGAAGCAGTGGCCACGAAGGACCCAGGACACATTTGCCATATGCAAGAGTCAGGATTTTATTGTCTGAAGGGCAAGTCAAGGTGTGAGGTCATGAGATGTGTGCTCTCAAAAGATCAGTGAGCCTGCTGAGGGGAAGCTCACTCTGAACCAGGGAAGCTGGCTTTCGAGAAGGCCGGTAGATGGGGGCAGGAGGCCCTGGGAAGACAGGAAGAGGATACAAGAAGAGATCTGAGGGATGGAGCCCACAGACCTTGATTGTGGATCAGATACAAAATGGGAAGAATTGAGCCAAGATGAGGGATGGATTATTGGACTAAGCCTGGGAGTGAGTGATGCTGTCCTGTGGAGCTTGCCATGCTGGTGTCTAGAACACTCTTCTCCAGACACCAGCATGGTGCACCTCTCTGTGCTGTTTGTCTTTACTCAAATGTCATCTTGGCATCTACACCATCCTGGTGTGTGTAGTAAAAGCTGGTGTCTCCATTTCTCCGTTCCTCTTTCCTGCATGGCACTTATCCCCATCTATCACTAGATAGATAAGTAGACAGATGGATAGATACCGCATGTATAACATATAACACACATGTATACTATATATCCTATATACATATCATATATATGATATATACTTGCATATTGGCCATCATAGTTCACTGTTTATTGCCTTGTACAATGTATACCTTGATGTTGGAGAGTTAGGTCAATGGTAGAGGTTTGTCTAGCAAATGTGAGGCCCTGAGTTTGGTTCTCCTCACCAAAAATTTTACAATGTAAAGCAAAACAAAATTAAAAAACCCAACAAGACAACAGGAATGTACAGCTCCTGGGAGCATGTGGTTTCCTGTCTGCATTCTGCGCTTCTTGGTTCATCATGCCTGGGACAGGGTCTGGAAGGAAATAGATGACTGACCAAAAAATCTTTTGACCATAGGGATGAATGAAAACAATGAATGAAACCTGGGGAAAGGACATGAAGAACTCTGTTGTTATACCCAAATAGTTCATTGGTGTAAATATCTAATTAGTCATTGGCTACATGATTCCAAGTGCTAAAGTACATATGGTGAAAAATAACTTGCCTACCATGGAGCAAGAGCCAGTACTAGCACTGTTCCTCTGTGTTTAAGCTTGCTGCATCCACTTCTTATACTTCGGGGTCAATTATCAGGCTTTGGTAATTGTGAGTTCTGAGCCTGTACAGGCTGGGGAGAAAGTGAGGAGAGAAGCGGCTGCAGCACAACCCCATCCTTTCCTAGCCACTCTGTCACTCCTCACTGTCACAGGAAGGGAAGTTTCTGTAGATTTCCTGAATCCTTCATAGGCTCCTATCTTCATGCAGAGTATTAATTCCCATCTGCATTCAAGGACAGTAATCAAGAAACAACAACAATCAGAATGAAGTGCACAGCAAAATCAAAGGTTTTTATATCATAATCAAAACCATGCAGTAAATTGTAGGAGCACATGTTACAGTTAATCAATGACTTCGATCACTCTTGGGTCCTTGGTGTGGACTGAATCAAAGATTTGGCTTAAAGGGGGCCATCAGGAACATACAAATTTATGTTATACAACTTTGCATGCTAATACTTTTTTTAAGGAACGATTCTGCTGTTTGTCTTACCATATCTCTCATGTAGCACAAAATGGACACAGTAATCTAGTTTAGTAGTTGTCTTCATAGAGTGTCTCAAAAAATGATCCACCTTCAAATTATATTCTTTCCAGTGAGATGATATTGGCAGGAGCAAAAAAAAGCTTAAGTGCAGTGGTGTTCAGTAAATGCCTATCTTTGTTGCTATGAATTGTGAATTCAAGGTTTGGGAAAGTGAAGTAAGTGTTATTTAGTAGGATAGTCGTAGTTGTGTTTTGTTTTTATTTTATTTGATTTAGAAACAAATATCAATGATATCGTTTCAAAGCTAATTAATAGGACATTTTCATTGATTAATACCTTGTACATTGCTGTCTTCTTAGTGGTTATCCATAGTACAAGAAGCAGACAGGATATCCTGTCTAAACACTATTACTACAAATCTTTCTTCTTGTTTCATGTTACAGAATGGAGTTTAAGTGGTTGGTTCTCTACAGGATATATTTGCTACTTTTAATTATCACAACTGTCCCACAAAGAAAAATTCATAAATTTCAAATTTTATTAAATGAAACACTTGTAGAATAAATATGAAACAAGTATAAAGTAAGAAAAAAAATTTCTTTTCTGCCTTAGTCAACTGGGCAGGTTACAAATGTGCAGGCCTAAGTCTGTGACATCTTTCCCTTGGCCCAGAGCAACAAGGTAGACTCACCTCGTGAACTATCTGCCTCTGACCCGTTTAGCATCATGCTGTTTGTGTTACTTTCCAAAACCTAAGCTATCCTACTGCTTTCCTGTGTAATTTTTTCTTGTGTGTCTATTTCTGGAGAATGGGCTTGCAAATTTGCCATTCCATCACTTAATGACCTTTATGAATGGTCTTCCTACCTCCCTTGTTCATAGCCATCTCATCCCTAGACTCCCGTGTGTGTGTGTGTGTGTGTGTGTGTGTGTGTGTGTGTCTGTGTGTCTGTGTGTGTCCTGTACATCTTGCAGCCAGGTACTGGCACTCACTGTTTGCTGTTGGCCTGCTGTCTCATACAGAACTCTAAGAGATTCTGCTCCTTGAATCTCCTTCATCATCCTACTGGATCCCTTTATGAAGTTTTTTTTTTTTTTT
>NDGM011255682.1:0-10685 GCA_002564305.1 Octomys mimax | reverse complement strand
ACAGGTGAATCACTATGAGTCTGATCTAGTAGTGAGACCCTGAACACCCTATAGACCCTTCCCGAAAATACAGGAAAAAAAGCCAAACAAACAAAAATTCAAGGCTAGCCTATCCAATTGCTTTATTCAAGTCTTGATTTCTCACTTTAGCTAGACCTTGCTTTGTATTCAAATTACTTCAGCCCATAAATAGTCCCTGATTCCTTCACCTACTCCTGCATGTGGGTCTTGTTTCTTTCACTTGGAATCTCCTCCATTCCTCTTTCCATGTATTTGAATCTTAAATTTCAAGGCTCAGCTCGCATGTCACATCATGGGTGAAACCTTTCCTTTTCTTCTCTTCTAACTTAGATGTAATAACCCTTCCCTTCCACATACTGTGTGTTGCGCATTTCTCTTACAGTACATATGGTACTCTATCTTGTATTATGGCCAGTAGTTTATATGTTGTATCTTCTGTTAATTTTTCAGCTCTGGGGAGATAAACTGTATTTATATTTCCATGGGGCACAGCACCTAGTTGAGAGGGTCAAATAGGAACTCAGTAGATGTTTGCTGAACTGAACTACAACAGATTGGAAAATGGCTCCAGTAGGTGTTAGCAGAAGAATTTAGTGTGAATCTTGGTTTCACATTGCTAGTATAGAATTATGATTCTTTCATAGTTTACCTTTATTGCAGAACAAACTATTACATAGTTTTTCTATTGTAGTCTAATGGGAATCATTTTGTAATGTTCCCACCTTTTAAAGCATAACATTTGTCAAGGCAGCATTTCAATTTGTTGCATGTGCTAAGGCATTACTGTTTACAGATGGTATAGGGTATCTGTCATTCAGATTGAAAGGAAAAAATTACACTCATAGAATCCCATCTGTCTTCTAGCAGGATTTAAGACTCACAATAGAATCTAATTTTATTTATCCATCAGCAACAGTGAACTTTCAAAGAAATGATTGCTAGAAGTAAGCATTGTTAAGAATTTAAAGCTATAAAAATAATAAAGCTTCTTACAAAAATTTGTTTATAAACATTCTTGATATGGTTTGGGATGAAACCTGCCCTTGGAAGGAAATATGAATTTTGAAGCCATAGCTGGTTAATAATTTGCACGAGAGCTAATTGAGCATATTCTTCTGAGTACATATTTTAGTTGATCGGTCTGAAGGTTAGGGAACCAGACACATGACAATGTGAAAGCCTTTCTAAATCTACTGGATTCTAGTTTGAGTGTGAGCAGTGCCTCACACTTGGAATTGTTCAGTCTGAGTCTCTTGAATAAATAAATTTAATCATAATAGTCCTTCTTAGCCTGTTTTGTCACATGTAAGAAGAGGGTTTTATTAATACCCACCTTGGAGGATGGTTTCTAGGACCAGAGAAACCAAGCTTACAATGCATTGTGCAGTACCTGTCTAATGCTGGCAGCTCTGCAAATGCCATTTAATGTTAATCATTTACTACCTTCTCCCCAAACCCTGTTATCAGATTGGTGGTGGCAGTGGGCTTGTTGCTATGATCTTTCTGGTTGACATTTCCTTTATTTTACTTTCTATTTTTATTTGTTTACACTCCATTTTTGCCTCTTATTTTTAGGAAAGCATGTGTGAATAGAGGCATTGCTCTTTTAAGCAGTTTATTCACCCTGTTGTGCTTGGACAAAGTGGCATGTATGTGGATCATGGGTCAGAATTCAAGCTCTTGCGTTGAGTATGAATAAAAACTCTACAGTTGGGATAAATGGACACAAGAGGGTATCTCTGTGAAATCAAAGCTTGGTGCTTGGAATGATCATTATTATATTCCTTCCAGGATCTGAAGGAAAAACACTTCTGATAAAATGTGAAGGCTTGTAGATATCAATTTATTTCACTTTTTAAATGATAATTTTCTCCACAGGAGTCATTAATAAGTTCAGTAGAATTTAAGTTCCCTGGGATGGTAATCTGTACCTCAATCATGGAAGTGCAGTCTTAGAGAAATGGGACCTTAAAGATCATCAAGGAGGGCCAACCAAATAGCTCAGCGGATTAAAGTGCCTGTAAGCAGGCACAGGGACCAGGGGTTCCATCCCTGGGCCTGCTGTGCAGGCCCCACCCCCAGGGGTGTGCTGAGAGGGCAAATGAGACTGGGTGTGGTGGTACGCGTCTGTAATCTCAGGTCTTAGGAGGCTGTAAACAGGAGGATCACTAGGAGTCCAATCTAGTAGTGAGACCCTGATCACCCTGTAGACCCTTCCCTAAAATACAAAAAAAAGAGCATCAATTCTTCCTCAGTAGAAGCTTGACTGTCCTCTGTATCAAACTCACTGTAGAGTTGCATGATCTTTGAAAGGTACTAATGAGAAAGGATTTCTCTATCTACAATGGCGGTCATTTCATCTGCAGATAGCGCTGACATTTAAAACAACATGCCTCTTCCTATGGAGTATTTATAGCTCTTTCTGTTACTTTCTATTTGTCTTCTTTCTCTGAGGGGAAGAAATCAAATAGCCAACCCACCAAAAGATTACGTGATTAAATAGGTTTGGAAAACACTGCATACTGAGGCCATGGCAAAAGAGTCACAATGTGTATGGGTATTTGCTGAGAAATGTTGCTATGTTTAATCTTCAGGACGTCAAAAACTAATTTGGTTGTGAACCTTTACTGTCCCCTAGAGCATCCATCAGAGAGAAGTGCAGCATAGTATTTGGCATGTAATAGGTGCTAAATAAATATTTGTTTAAAAAGTAAATGAGCAAAAAATAAATCTGTGAATTTTCAAGCGCATTGTGTATCAAGGTGACACCTGGTCTTCTGCATTTCTGCAAGTGACATCAAAATGGAGCAACTAATTGCACGGATGTACTTTCTTTTCCTCTGTGAATCATCCCAAATCTGTGAATTTCCATACTTTACAGGACTTTAAAACTTCATATTTGAATTTTGAGCTTGTATTTGCACAACAACTGCCTTTTTATTAAGAAAGAATTAGCAGTGGTATGTCTACCACTTATTTCCGGGTAATGGAAGCCTGACTCTCGCTTTCTTGTCATGCGTACGTGGCGGAGTGAGGGAATTGGCAGTACTTTCCTTACCATTTGTTTCTAATTCATGCCTAATTGTGTCTGATTGCATAAGAATGAGATTCTTCATGGGAACTAATAAAGATATGCTCCATTGGAGTAAAGTATATGAGACTTGCAGATTATCTACTGTTTGTCAGATTATCTACTGAGTTACAGCCCTTAGTTTGTGTTCTCAGGCAGTGCTTTTTGGGCTTGACAACTTCTCCAAAGTAAGGAGAATGCGTGCCTCTTATGTGTGCTTAATTGAACTTCCCACATAGAACAGCTTGAAAGCTTCCTATGAAGTGTTTATCTGGCCAACAAGAAACCGCTGTAATATGGGTTGATCCAGTTTTGGGGAGCTAGGCTTTTTATTTCTCAGTCTCCAGCATAAAGCAGTTTAAAGGGTCAGCAAGAGAAACATTATAAATCTCATTTGTCCTTGTTTTTGGATTTTGGAGGAAATTTAGGTAAATGCAAGAGGGTCGGATACAAAGTAACGTATAACACAGGGTCACAACTTCCTGTTTAGTACTCTTTTTCTTCTTGTTTGTTCTCTGGAACAATCTCACCTTGTCCTCTAAGGCTGCTCAGAGATAACTTTATGTATTCTGTTGCTGTCCCTAGGTTCTTTTCCCGTCCATTTTGTTTCCAAACCAAGACTTCATAATTTCTTAAAGTAGCAACATCTTCTTTTGTCATTGTTTTATTCTTTTTTATTTTTATGGAAATATTATTTTACTGGCACAGTTGCATGAGACAGTTTAGGAATAGAAAATATTAATTTTTTAAGTATCTGTGGATTTCGTTTGTTGAATCACATAAAATGTGAGAGACCTTAGCATTGCTATACTGCCCCCACTTCTAAAAGGAGGGGTCACGGGGGAGGGTGTGGATTGATTACGGAGTAATCCGGTGGCACAGCTAGCCTATGGTCCCGCTCTGCTACTCCTACTCCCAGCCGCTCTCTTGAATCCTGTCCTGTTACAAAAATGTCTCAATTGTCAGGTAAGTAGACCTAATTTCTATAGCTATGCAAGAATCTGAATGGTATGGGTACAAATGAGTTGTGTATATTAGTACTTTCAAATCTGCCATCAGACATAAAATTCTTCAATTTCTCTTTCGAGGTATTCATACTGATCAACTAGGGGAGAAAGTTGAGTCTCTTCTTATGTAGGAAATATTTTTGTCTTCCTCTCATAATCCCTCTGCCATGTCTCCAGGCCTAAAACTATCAGTGAGTTACATATTCAGGACTATTTAAACATATGCTTTTATGTGAGGAACACAGCCTTGAAAGAATAATTGCACAGTCAATATGTGTTCTTTGGCCTATGATATACCAGGAGCCTGAACATTTGAATATGAATCTCTGCATGTTAATTATGTTTTTAAAAATTGATTTTTATGGTCTGATCATTTGCGGGTTTTAAATGACTTGTGCTGTATTAAAATAAATGTGTCAATTAATTGTTTTGTGTCTCAAATCTGGGGAGCTCATTCTGTAACAGACACCATATTCTAGTGCCCAGAGTGACTCATTCAGAGCTTAATTCCCTGGAGAAGGATTGGCCTTGAAAAACCATATCCATATGGTGTGATGTGAGGAGCACTAGGGATGGTGATGCGCTACCGGCCTGACACCACTGGAGACCAGGACTTTGAAGGCTCTTTTCATCAGGGAACAGGTGGAAAATATGGCATCAGTAAGAGATGTGGAACCACAGGCATTAAAACCAGCAATCCAAAATAGCCTGGTTCGGTGACCTATTTCTTTTAAAAAGTTATCCTTGTTCATGGAACAGAGGCAGATAATGGACTTTGATTTCCAGTACCCATAGAGTTCAGTAGATTTAAACATTTCGGTTAGCACTTAGGATTTGGGACAGCTAAAACATATTGAACAAGGCTACAGATTGTTTCATATGGAATGATTAAAAATGAGTTAGTGTGCTATTGTTTGCTGAACACCTATTGGTATGCCAGCTATCTTACATTCCATTGGCATAGCGCTTTATGAGATAGATGTTGTTATGTCCAGGTTGCAGATGAGGAAACTGAGGTTCAAAGAAGCTAAGTAAGTTGCCCCTATTTTCACAGCTAGCAAATACAACAAGCTGGATTTGGATCCAAAGTTATGTGACTCAGAAACCTACATGGCATTTCACTATACTGAACTTTCCTCCTGACTAGTAAGAAGGAGTAATAATACTTGCTTCAGGGTTATTTTGAAGACCCAGTAAGACAGAAGATCTTAAATGTTCTTTGTTAGTGCTAGAGCAGTTTTGTAGAAAGAAAAGAAACATTATCACAAGCAAAAGACAATGTGTTAACAGTGTCTCCATGTGACTTTCCACCCTTCAAATACATCCGGATGTTCTGCAGTTTCCACCTTTGTCCTTGACTTTCTGCCACGCGAGAGTACTTTGCTTCCTGGGTAAGATAGTCTACAAACTAGGCTGCTGGTCCTTCCTGTGTGCCCAGTGCTGCTTTTGGGAGTGTGATTTCCCTGGACTGTAGCGGAGAGGAGGTGGCGGAGATACGTGGTGCGTCCAGAGAGACAGATGCACGAGAGTACCAGAGTTCTTTTAGTCATAATAGAAAACCATGGCTATTTCCAGCTGTGATTTATTATAATTGTTTCTCCTTTCCCATTTTTTCACAGAAAAAGAGCTGATATATTCTGTGAAGGACATCAGTCATTTCTTAATGCAAGACATTGCCTTCCTGTCTGGTAAGCAAACTTTCTCATGTATGTAGTGCAGATAAATTGTGAATTTATCAGCAGAGTTTGTTGGCCATGTATGATATAGTTCTTTTTCTCTGTGCATATACACACATTTAAGAAGCATTATTTTATTTTATTTTAATTCTTTGTATTTTAGGGAAGGGTCTACAGGGTGTTCAGGGTCTTACTACTAGATCAGACTTGTAGTGATCTGCCTATTTACAGCCTCCCAAGTGCTGGGCACCACCATGCCCAGTCTTAATTGCTATCTCAGTGTGCCCCAGGGGCGGGGCCAGCACGGTAAGCCCAGGGATCAAATCCCCAGCCCCTGTGCCTGCTTGCAGGTGTTTTAATCCACTAAGGTATTTGGCTGGCCCAAGAAGCATTATCTTAATAAACTTTAATTTATTGCATATCTAGTTGCTAAACAAATGGATTATTAGTAGAATATTTGTAGAATATTTAGAGGTTTTAGAGATGTTTAAATATGTAATTAAGACCAATCTTACCACTTTGGGGCATGTTCATTCAGACAAGTGTTCAGATGCCTGTGAAGGAGGAATAAGGCCATCTCCTAGGTAGGTGCAGGCTGGGAGAGATGGTAGCATTCTGGGTAGCTTACTTGAGATTTGCCTTTTCTTCCCATCTGTATCTTTGATTACTCAAAGGTTTACTGCAAATGTTAGCCAGTCACTGGAATTGTGCAGCTTGTATTTACTTTTGTTGTTACAATTTCAATTATGAATGATAAAGAAACTTAATTTTCTCAAATACATATATGTGCTTATGCGAGTTTTGAATAGTGTGGTAAAATACACATAATAAATATTATGTACTCAAAATATGTACTAATAAAATCATAAAGCAAGTTAAGAAATTTACCACTCCAATCATTTTTTAAGAGTGTAGTTCAGTAGGATTTAGTATATTCACGTTTTTGTGTAGCCATTACCACTTTACATCCTCAGAATGCTTTTAATCTTTCAAAATTGAAACTATAGCTAAATAGTAAACTCCCCCTTCTGTTTTCCCCCCTTTTTCTCCTTGGAAATGGCCATGTTCCTTCTGTCTCTGTGAATTTAATGATTCTAGATACCCAACACAAGTGGAATCGCATAGTATTCGTCATTTTGTGAGCAGCTTATTTCACTTAGTGTACTGTCCTCACATTTCACCCACATTCTTTCATATGCCAGATTATTTTTTCCTTTTACGGCCAAATGATATTCCATTATGTGTATATACTACATATTGTTTATTCATTCCTCTATTGATAGACAACAGTACTTGGATTGCTTTTGCCTTTGGTTTGTTATGAATAATGCCACTAAATAACTATATATATATATATATATATATATATATATATATTTACAAATATAACTATATATAAATTTGTTTATTTATGTATTTATTTATTTAGTGGTATAGAGGATTGAACTCAGAACCTTGTGCTTGCCAGGCAGGCATTTATGCCGCTGAGCTATATCCCCAGCCTGCATGAATGTACATTTTAGAGGCATAATTAGGGTAAACCATCCCACCCCTTTTGCTCCTTGTCAGACTCTCGGCAAAATTTTGTTTAAAAAAAGCAAATTCTTTGTAAGTATTAGAGTACTTTGAATGATACTACTAAACATGTTTATAATAAAGTGAAAAAATAAAAAGTTACCATTGTATGTAATATCACTTTTACATTTTTTAAATGAAGGACAAAAATGTGTTACATAGTGTTGTTTCCTTATCTGCAGTTTGGCTCTATGAAGTTTCATTTAGCCTTGATCAAGTATGGTCTCAAAATATTGAAGAGAAAATTCTAGAAACAATTCATGTTTTTAATATTATGGCCTTCTGAGTGATGCGAGGAAATTTACTGTCGGACTCTGTGCAACCTAGGATGTGAATCATCCTTTCCTCCTGCATATGATTGCTGTATAAGTGACCAGACTCTTCATTACTCAGTAACTGTCTTAGTCACCAGGTTGACTGACATGGTATCACAATGCTTGGGTTCACATAACTCTTATTTTTCTTACTAAGTGCCTTAAAGAGCAAAAATAGTGATGCACAGCCTAATGCTGCAGCTCAGATATACAGTGATTGCCCAGCCTGTAATGGTCCTGGGTTCCATTCAGTGCACTGCCAAAAGACATCATGCTGCAGAGGGGCCATCAGGGCACAGAGCATGGAACGATAGATTAACTCTGATACAGTATGCAGGGCATATAGGGAAAAAAATTGCACTGGATTAAATACTGTCTTTGGTTTGGGGGCCACTGAGGATCTTGGCATGTATGCCTCCAGGATAAGTGTGGGCTACCCTTGTGTCTTAGGAAAGTTAATGGTATGTTACGTTCACTTTTAAAATTGGCAAGTTTCTCCTGGGCACTTGCTTATCGTGCAGGAGGCCCTAAATCCGCAACAACAACACAAAACAAAATGATACCTGCATCCAATAATACAAAATACCAGAAGACACCGATCATCTTGGGGGCTGGGAGTGCTGGGGATGAAACTCAGGGTCTCGTGGGTGCTGGCAAGTGCTTCAGCCCTGGCCTTCAGTGTTCTCTAAACTACATTCTGAACTGAACCATCCTTATGCTTCCTGCTCTGATGCAGAGGCTTTGCACTTTCCCTGATGCCCTCTTTGTCCTTGTTTTTGCATTGCTTTTAGTGTATTTGTACTTTTACATTTAAAGTGCATTTTCCTGTAGGCAGCATATGGTTGAGTCCTGCTTTTTTTTAAATCCAATTTGATGACCTCTAAAACTAACTTCTAAATGTAATGTGAGATTATTTAAATTTAATGTAATTAATCATATGGTTAGTATTAAATCTACCATGTTGGTGTTTGTTTTCTCTTTCTGTCATTTGATCTTGCATTTTTTCCATTTTCATCTTCTTTTGCATTGTTTCTATCATTCCATTTTAAGTCCTTTGCACTTGTCACATTTTTATTATACATTGAATTTAAAAACCTTCATACAGTCACGTAAATTCAGTCAAATAAGAAATACAACTAAATCTATTAAAAATTTCTATTAGTGAGCTCCATTAAAGACTACCCTGCAACTTTTTTCTAAACTAAATTTCACACTGCATTCAGCAGGTAACATTGTGGAGCACCTGCTCTGTGCACAGGTATGGGGCACGCTGCCTAAACGTGTGTAGCTCACCTCTGTACTTTGGGGGCTTTCAGCCATATGTCCCATCTTTCAGGCTGGGTAAAGCTACAGGGCTAGGTGGAGGGACAAGTGGCAAGATGTTAATTTACCTCAAAATGAAACATCAGGATGATTACTGATTAAGAATTCCTGTAACACTCATCCCTTTTCTTTCTTTCTTTCTTTTTTTTTTTTGTATTTTAGTACAGGGCCTACAGGGTCTCATTATGTAGATCAGACTCGTAGTGATCCTCCTGTTTTCAGCCTCCCAGTGCTGGGATTACAGGCACGTGCCACCACGCCCAGTGTCAATCCCCATTTTAGCACCCCCAGGGTGTGACCAGCATGGCACGCTGGGGATCAAACCCTGGCCACTGCACTCTGCCTAAGCAGGCACTTTAGTCCACTGAGCTATCTGACCAGTCCACTCATCCCTTTTCTAGAGCACTGTGGACGTGAGCTCAGGGCACCTTCATCTGCCACCCCTGGATACGTGCTTCTCCAGGGCGGGGGTCACACAGCTAGTTGAGGTACCTCTGGATGCAAGCCCTGCAGCATCACAGCGCAAGGGCCTGGGAGGTGGGACTGGCGGCTGCCTTACTTTCCTCTCCCACCTGGACTGCGAGCCTCATCCAGGTTGCACTTTGAATTTGAGCCCATACAGAATGTGGGGTCTTTCTGTGTGCTGAACTAAAATCCCTCTACTGCTGCTGTTAACATTTCTTCTGTTGTTTCTCTCACTAATATATTAGCTCCTCACTCACTTCCTATAGATCATACCATGTAGTTTTTCATGCTCATCATGACTTTATCAGACTGATTTTTATCCAGTTTTCTACTTGTCAGGCTGTTGATCAGTCATTTAGAATTTAGCATCGGGGTTATTTCCCAGGTTCCCTTGGCTGTCCAACTTGGGTGGCCAGCTGTCTCTTCAACCATGCTTATTATACATATTTCATGCAATCTGCCTGTGTTTAAAGTGCTAGGAGCTCAGCGCTATTTTGGTTTATGTGGAGATCCTCACCCTTAAAGAAGCTTCATTGACTTCAAAGAGTCTTTAAATCTGAAACATTCTTCCTTATGCTCTTGTCATGTACATGAACTTGGTTGATTTTGTTCTACTACTTTAGGGGGCCGGGGAAAGGACAATGCCTGGCTTATTACATTTCCAGAAAACTGTAACTTCAGATGTATACCAGAAGAAGTAATAGCAAAAGTGCTTACTTACCTGACATCTATTGTAAGGTATAGTATTTCATTACATAGTTTCAATTTGCTTTATATTAAATGTCCATTTGAATGTTGTAACTGAATAATGGCCTAGTATAGCTATTATTATTAGCTAATTAAGTATAAGAATATTATTGAGATCAAGTATGAATAGATATTAGAATTAGAATTTTTATGTTGAAGACAAACTTTTTCAAGGAATCATTTTCCAATTATTAGAACTGAGGAATAAGAAAACATAAATGTAGGATGGTGACAGTTGAAGAGTCTTATGAACAAAAAAATCAGCTCTTTGAAGAGTGCTTTATAGTATAGTCACTGAAGCTGAAAGGTGATCTTTTAAGGGCAAATAAAAGTTACATTATCCATTAAACTTATTTTCCTCAAGAAACAGACCAGAAATATAAAAATGTATTTCACAGCATTTTTCTGAATGAATGGTTCACTAATCTTTTTTTAAACATTTATTTATTTATTTATTTAGAGAGACAGAGAGAGAGAGAGAGAGAGA